>CAKNYM010047412.1:46484-58846 GCA_932195095.1 Andricus curvator | reverse complement strand
TAGTAGTAGTAGTAGTAGTAGTAGTAGTAGTAGTAGTAGTAGTAGTATACCATTAAGCCATTTCCCTTTCAGGGTAGTGTTTATAGGTGGATAGTTTCTTGTAGTAAATAACTACAAGTGTGGGATCACCATACCCACGATGTGCCAACAGCACGCAGTATTCTCGAATGGTCACCCATCCAAGTACTAACCGCACCCAACGCTGCTTAACTTCAGTGATGGGACGAGAACTGGTTTTTTCAGCGTGGTATGGTGAAAAGCTTAAGTATCTCCCAGCAACTCACAGCGCAAGCGCGGCTTCGATGTTCGTTCTACGTTCGTAAACTTTTAAATGGCGAGCGCGGACCAATACTGTGATAACCCCATTCACATGCGCCGCAGAGTGGGGTAAAAGGATATTTTTTGTGTAAAAATTCATTAGGTTTCGACGAGAATATAAGAGAGGGATGAGACCTTTTGGAGGTTATATATAAATACCTACAGAAGGTGGGAAAAATACCGAGAAAGTTAAAAAAATTTCCATCTTGAAAATCTACGTCATAATTGACAGTTTTTGGATAAAACTTAGTTTATTGAGTAGGTACCATTTGCACTCCGGTAATATATTTTTTATGTGATATACAGCTTACTTAGTAGATTTTTACAGGCCGATTCTAAATCCGACTTCAAAAATTAATCTAGGACTTCATGGTTAGGGGAAAAAGCCATTGAAGATGATATTCACAACCTTCAAGGTCTGAGTCATTCCTACAGAATAAAACTTCACCATTCATGGTATTTAAAGGTTTTTGGGGTCCCTGATTTCGAATCCAAAGTCAAATATCAACATTCAAAATGGCGGATCCATTACAACGGACACAAATTGTAACCTCGGAGGCTTTTGGCGTCACTGATTTCAAATTTGAGGTAAAAATTTCAAAAATCAAAATGGGGGATCTAATATGGCGGACATAAATCCTAAAATAAATCTGATATGAATGAAAATTACTACTCGGTGGTGTTTCTGGTCGATGACTTCGAATTCGGAATTAGCGACACGAAAAAAAACCGAGTAGTAATTTTCAGTCATATCGGATTGATTTAAGGACTTTCGTCCTCCATATTGGAGACGTTATTTTTAATTTTGACATTTTAACTTCGAATTCGAAATCAGCAACTCCAAACACCTTTAAATCTACTTAATACCTAAGAGCACATGGTAATCGATAAACTAAATTTTATACAAAAACTGTCAACTTTGACGTCGATTTTGAAGGTTAATTTTTTTCAACTTTCTCGGTATTTTTTCCGTATTCCGTAGCGAGAACTAATAGTTAAATACAGCACGATTCGAGACCGAGACACACGACCCCCCGAGTCCCCAAAATGTACACCTAGGAAAGAACCCCGAATAAAACGCTCGTTTGTGTCCTGCACACTTATCTATTTATTTTTTGGACTCCTACCTTCCGTCACTTGCATACTACTTTTTAGCAGCGTTGTAGGACATCTCAGCTACGGAGAGGATTAGTCGGGTATCGGCAGAATGCACCGACATCGCAACGAACCGCAACGTCACTCCGATCTTCTGAATTAAATCCTCCCCCATGCTAAATCACCGATGATCTCGCAGAAATAAATGACGCACAACGTCAAAGATCGCACTCAGTTAAGCAAACCTGACTTGCAAAAATACCCCAGTTCACAGATATTTCGTTCAGACCCATTCGGAATCGAATTATCTGCGAAGAAAATAAGTTCCGTCATTGTTCGCGTCCCTACGAACGATTCTGCCATAATCATTTTCGGGAGTGAAAAAACACCCGGCGGCGCCCACGAAACACGGAACTTCAACACGTACTCGTCGGTCCATCAACCAGGAATTCGACCAACAGAAGCATCCACCACTTTTTTCTATTTAGACTTACTCGTGAAGCCATCGTATTATCCGAAACGATCGACCCTGGAGTAAACCCAAATCAACCAGCCCATGGACAAAATCAAGACTGTGGGAAATATCCCCCTAAATATTATCGAACCCCCTACGGCCACCAACCCACCCATTGGATATAATAAGGGCACTGCGGAAAATATCACCCTCATAAATCTTCAACCCCCTGTGGCAATCCACCCCTTAGAAAAAATCAAAACCCTGTAGGAAATCCTCTCCTTGTAAATGTTCTACTTTATGTGGGAAATATCCCCCTTGTGAATTCAAACCAACCCATCCCTTGGACAAAATCAAGGCCTTGTCGGAAACCCTCACCGCGTAAATATGCAAACCCTTTTGGGAAATACCCCCTTTATAAATCCAAATGAATTCACTGTGGGAAAGCCACTTCTTGGACAAAATCAAGACACTGTTGGAGACCATAAGCTACCGAGGAAAACCGGGTAGCTATCCTTTAGAGTTGTTACGTCCCCCAGTTCGAAGTGGGATTAGAGCTTCCCAACTAGCTGTTTTTGATACTCTCATGATGAGAGCAGTAGAAGCAGAATTTCAAGAAGCTGAATTGTGCCAAGTACCCAAACCAGCAGAACGGCACACAGCCACAGGATCCACCCCCTCTCGCCGTCTACAAAAATGTTGGCATTGTCCGGGCAATCACTTTAACCATGACTACCCCGAAAATAAAGGGGAAGTGTCCCCTAGATCAACTAAAACAAGTCAGGAAATGTGGAGGTGAGGGGCGCGCCACCTGTTCCCCCAATAAGACTCCAAATTACAAAAAGAGGTTTCCGGTTTGTCCCTCACTTCCGAGCAATTCTTAACAATCAGGAATTACAGGTCCTTTTTGAAAGCGCTTCTTTTGATAATTGTGTGAAGCGTCGGCGAAGTCCGAAACATTCCTTAATGTCCATGGTACGGTCGAACTAGAAGTTACCGTTTTCGGACACGTATGAGAAGCACCTTCTTCGTTAGTATAGACCAACGATCCCCTAATCCTCGGGGATACCTGGATCGAATAACAAATTACAGTTTACGATCGACCCAGAGAATGCGCTTACGCCAGAAAAAATCAACATTTTACCATTTATTGCGAAAACGCAGCTCTCCCACCCAACTTGAACGCCCCAGAAATTGCATAAGCACTGACGGAAGTGCCAATGCAGTATATCGCCAAATTTTGGCTGAGCACAAAATCGAACTCAAAACTCCCGAACTCTTTCATCTAGCTCCCTATCCCGGCTCAGGAGAAAAACGCAAATTAATGTGAGAACAGGCACAGGTGATGTTAGCCGATCAAATTATGGAGCCTTCATATTCGTCGATACGTCAATCTTATTCTGGAACAGCGACGTCCGCAATCTATAGAACGCAATCTATAGGACCACTTGTTCCTGCGCCATAAACGTATGTAGGTCAAGCCAAACATTCTCTTAATATAAGAATTAACTAACACAAAAATAACATTGAGCTATCACAGAAATAGCATAGAGCCATTAGTAAACACTTAGTCAAATTTCATGAGAGAGCGGATTAGCGACACTATGAAGTTAGCTGACAAGCGCTGTTCGGCTCTCACATGCGGAGAATCCTGGTTAGAACAGCGAGAGGCGAGTGTCCCGACGCCGGACACGCACGTTGCTATGCGGCCCCCTCTCTGCCAGGCTAACGGTTCTCTGGATGTGAGAGCTGACCTACGCTCGTCATTTAACTTCCCAGTTGCGATAATCAGCTCTCTATTCATGACAGTGATTCTGATGTAATTAAATGGGATAAAGTCGAGATTCTAAACACTGAACCAAACTATTGTAGACGCAATTTTGAAGAAATGGTTTTTATGAAAAGAGAAGGTAGTAATAGTATGAATAAAATTACAGACTTAGATTTTTTCAATGACTGTTATGGTACTTGAGTATTCCTGCTGAGTTACAAAACTCTAAATTCGTATAGATGCTCATTTTGTAATGAACTTGAAAACCTTGACGTGTGGAAATGAATTCCAACCCTTCGGGTAGTCAAACCTGTAAGGAAGAACAGTTTTTGACTAATCTCTTGACAGTAGTGACCTTTGAGTCTATGTGTACCTGTGTAACTGCAAGTGTTCACACAAGGTACACACGTAACCATTTCTTAAATATCATTCACAATTCACGAGTATAAAAGCGAAAAACTGTTTAACTGACTTATTTTCCTCAAATATTAGTTGAAAGTAGGTAGTCAAATTACCTATCATTGCGACCTGTCAAAACATTATCAATGATTATAACCGATTTTATGCAATAATTTGGAGATATTCCGTTCGACTACCTGTGCACGCCTAACAACTGTGGGCACCTTTCCCCTATTTGATAACAATAATTGAAATTAATTAAAATAACTCCACGACTTTGGCCGAGCCATGGATAATTTCAACGAACGACTTATCCAAACATTCCCATGTCAGTAAGCATACATCAAGATGGAGAGGCATACCCGTCTCCACATCTTATAATTTTTTCACATTATTACATTATTATTAACACTACCAGAATCGGGTAGTGTCACGCCTACCCTGAAAGGGAAATGGCTTAATGGTATACATTACATAATTTTTCCACGCCAAAATGTTTTCATAAAAAATCTTGACAATAGTCTTTTTAATTTACTTTCGCTGCAGGACCAACGTACTTTCTACTTTTAATCTCTTTGCCACTTTTCTAACCTAAAAATGCATCTTTTCTCAATAAACGTAAAACACTTTTTATCCTTTCACAGAACATATTTTTTATGAATTGTTAACATAAATATGAGCACTAACGTTGGATTTTCTCTACTTGGTCTGCTATGCACTAAACGATTTGACTACCAAATTTTCCTAATTGTAATAAGTAAGGTAAGCTCTCGAAATTTCTTCGCATGTTAATAATTAGTGTACCTTCTTGTCAACTGATCAAATTCGTGCATATTATAGATCTGACGATGAGACCAGACTGATCTCGAAACGTAACACTTAATATTATCCGGCAACTTATTTAATAAAAATTTTAATGGTCTGGAAGTCTTCAGAGTATATCTTTTGATTTTCCACTTTTAAACATTGTTAAGAATAACTCAACGTTTACAATTTAAACTAGGACTATGTTTCACTGACTTTAGTGGCCACCCTGAAAAGTAACAGAATGTTAAGGAACTTGAAATCATACTTCTTTAGGAATGGTAACTTGAGTGCTGGTCTTGTTTCCACCAGACATACTTCCTGGATTGCCTTGATTGCCACCCATAGGAGGTCCACTCATTCCTGAATTTCCACCACTCAAACCATTTGCAGCTCCTCCTTGCATTCCTCCCCAACCATTATCTGAAAATGTCAATGAAACGTAAAGTGAAAAAACTTTATATAAGAAAATGATCCAGGTATTTGATTTAAGTTTTATAGCTGCTTTCATTCTTTTGACAGAAATTCTTTTACAAAATATATGTTATAAATGGAACTTTTCTGTAAGTTCTCAGAGGTTTCATAACTTTAGCTGATCAGGGTGACCGGGAAACCGGGAAATAAGAGTGACTTTATTTTTTAGATGGAACTTTTAACTTTGGGTAGAAAAATGTGTCTAATCATTTCAAATATCAGTACCCTGCCGATTGAACGGCACGGTTTTAAATTACTACAGACGTTCCCTTTATAACTACGACTAGGCTACCAAGTAGACCAGCTGAAAGAGATTAAAAATTAAAAATGGTAAAACTTTGAAATTACCGGTGCGAAAGTCGGACATTCAGAATATACGGGTTTCGATAATTTCAGATATATACTTTTTTTTTGTTTAGAAATTCAAGATTGGAATGAAAATAATTTATCTCGTAAATAGAATGAGATACGCCAAAACAGACAACATTTTAGAATTCAACTCCAGAATAGTATATTAGTATATAATTTATAATTATAAAATATATTATATATAATGAGAATATTCATAAATTAAAACTTGCTGCCTACACGGACCAGGCATTGTTTTTTTTTAATGGGAACGTCGTTTATTAGTATCCCATCTGTGCACGTGGAATTTTGTGTTGACAACCTGATCGTATCAATTGAAACGTGCACAGTTGGGTGTCTCCTATCTGTGCACCTGCACAGTTGGGAGTCTCCCATCTGTGCACGTGAACTGTTGCTAGGGTACCATCTTTGCACGTCTAAATTTCGACGTGCACAGTTGGGAGTGTCCCATCTGTGCACGTGCACAGTTGTGCCAGTGGTCAACGACGTGCACAATTGTACCCCTCGAAAAACGTGCACAGTTCGGAGTCTACCATATGTTCACGTGCACAGTTGAGAGTATCCCATCTGTGCACGTGAACTTGGAACTTTGAAATCTGAGCGTATTATTTGAGACGTGCACAGTTGGGAGGGTACCATATGTGCATGTCGACTTTTAGACGTGCACGGATGGTACCTTAGCAACGGTTAGGGTGTACAGATGGGAGATTCCCAACTGTGCACGTCGAAATGTAGACGTGCACAGATGACTGGTGCACAGTTGTGCCTGTGGCCAACAATGTGCACAGATGTACCAGTGGCCACCGAAGTGCACAGATGGGCTCGTGCACAGTTGTACCCTTCCCGCCCCATAGTCCCAGCGTCATTCGTCTAGAACTACCCCTGACTTGGGGTTGGAAAGTTAGGTTTGGTGCGAATTCGCACTAGTGTGGACTTTACGGTTGCGTTTTTGATCGTTCATAATTCTCTTAAAATGCAAGCAGATTCAAATTACAAGTAATGTTTTACATGTGAAATTTTATCAGAAATTTGATGGCGATAATGAAACTTTAATAATAATTGAAGCTGTTTTCAAAAATAAGAATTTGTATAGGTACATATTTTGAAAAAAGTAACTTTTTATATAAAAAGATACTATTTATTACATTATTGGAGAAAAATAAAAATAAATATTTTTTACGACTGTGAATTTGCGATACTTTTGATGTAATAAGCATAATTCTGCACTAATTTTGTCGACTAGAATTTAGAAAAACTTTTTATTTTAATTTCACTATAATATTTGATGATAAAGTAATAACAAACAATATTATTATTCATCAATTATCGAATTATGCGGACGAGATTTCGGAGGGTTTCTGGATGTATAGTGGGTTAAGGCACGGATGTCCGCTTAGCCCAACCTTTTTGCGTTTTTAATCGCGGATATGGAGAGTCAGCTAGAGGCCGGAGTGGTAGGAGGAGTTAGGGTAGGAGGGGTTAGAATTTGGTCACTCGCGTATGCAGATGACATAGTGTTGCTGGCAAGAAGCGAGGAGGCCTTAAAGGAGATGATGAAGAGGTTGATAAGATACCTGAATAAGAATAGGTTACAGCTGAATGCGGAAAAGTCCAAGGTTATGTTGTTCAGAAAAGGAGGTGGAAGGGATAAGGGAGGGGAGTAAAAGTGGAAGGGAAAGGCGGTGCAGGAGGTGAAGGAGTTTGTGTACCTGGGCTTCTTGTTTCGGAGAAATGGGGTAGTGGATAGTCACATAAAAGGGAGAGTGAGGAGGGCAACTGTGGTGACGAGGCAGAAGTGGGTGTTGGGGAAAAAGTTATTTGCAGATGATTTTGGAAGAAGCATGAAATTGTTTGACTCACTAGTGATGAGTGTGCTATTGTATGGAATAGAGGTGTGGGGACGGAAGGAAAGTGAGGAGATAAATAGGACACAGGAAGGGTATGTAAAATGGACACTGGGGTTGGCAAAGAATGCGCCTAATCATATTGTTAGCAGGGAGACGGGGAGAACCAGTTTCGGGATTCTAACAGAGAGTTGGGCGTGTATGAAGAAAACATTTTGGAAGAGGGGTTAGGGAGTTTTGGTATGAGAAGGAGAACAGGGGAGGAGAGGGGAAGATGGAGGTTGCAAGAGAATGGTATTTTAGAAAGAATGGGCTGCAGAGGGATGAAGTGAGAAGGATGCATGCCGGGGGGAGAAAAGTGTATGAGGTGGTGAAGAACGGCATGGAGCGAGAGAAGGCAGAAGGGGAGGAGAGAATAAGAGGGTTAAGGTACAGTGGGAATTATGGGTGGATTATGCCACGGGAGAGAGCGCAGTATTTGTGTGAGAAAAGAGAGAAAGGAAGTCAGGAGCTTATAGCGTGAATGAGGTGTGGGTGCATGGAGGGATTTAATATGTTCCTCTCACTTTGAGATTGTAAACTTCCGCATTCTGTTTCTCGAAACTGGATTTTTTTTTAATCATACATTTTTGGTCTTATTTTACAAACACTTCAACTCGGAAGTGAAGTTTTGTTTTATCTTTAAATGGTGATTTCGTTTTTACAGAATGTTATTTCGTTCTCCTGAGAAATTTCTATTTTGTTGGTTATGTAGTTCGGTACTGTAACCCAGACCTGCCCAAGTAGGGGAAAACTGCTCGTTTACCACATGTTCCATTTCCACCACCACGGGCCTCTAGTCGCCTGTAGAAGGGCGTGGTAGTGGTTCGTGGCACGTGCCGTGTGACGTAGTTGGAAGAATCCAGGATGGCAGATACATTTTAAAGTAGGTGCTTTGGGGCGACTGAGTTGAAATATAATCTTTTTATTTTAATGATGTAAAATGAACCACAAATGAAACAGAAACGTTGAAACGAAAGTGTGTCTTTCTGTCTGTATTTATGTATATATATATATATATATATATATGTGTGTGTGTGTGTGTGTGTGTGTGTGTGTGTGTAGATTTTTATTTTGTTAGCACGACAACTTTCGAAAGAATTGACAGATTGGATTGGGCTTTGGCATACTCTTCAAGTGTCCTAAAATGAAGGTCAAGTTCGTTAGCCAGCCATTTTGGATGAAAATTCAAAAAGTGAGCGCTTTTTCGACATTTTTGAGACCACTAGTTTTCCAAATTTAAAAATTATATGTACCTAAATTCGTAGTACTGAAAAAGACAAACAATTTATTCCAATGACATTTTTTGATAAAACAAAAATTACTGGAGTTGTAACATTTACACAGTTCCAAGAAACAAATGAAAATGAACATTTCTAGCCAAACAACGCAACATATGAAAAAAATTGACGAGAAAAAAAATGTTTCTTTTTGAACACCCTACAATATTGTTATAAGACTTTTTTTAATTTTCTTGAAAAATCGAAAATTCAAATTTTCATCGCACAAAAAAATATTGAAAAATCAAAAATTCCATTTTGCGGTCAAAATATACAAGATTCGAAAAAAATATGAACAGAGAAAAATCGTGCACTCAAAAAAGATCTACAAAATTGTTATTAATCACTTTTTGATGGGACGTGTAGTCTTCGTTTCATCTGTAAAAAACTGATGTTTTAGCAAATTATAATAATTTCCTGAAATGTTAATCAGTTAAGCTAATCAGCTGGAAAAAATTATGAGCGTGTTTCAAACTGTTACCAAATTTGTATGAAAATTTTATGTAAAAAATGTATTGTAATTATTGCATCAACAAATGATATTCCGAAAAACTCCTTTTATAAAAGGTGTTCGATTTAAGGTTTAAGATTTCAAGAATTTTTCAGAATAAACCTATTTTCCATGAAACTGTTGGTTTTTAAAGATTTATTTCCAACCTTCTTTACAGAACATATCATGAACTTTCCTTATTTGGAAGACTTATTCATTCTATTACTGCTAATATATTTATTATATTCTAAATTACTTCATTCATTCTATTTTATTTCAAAATCAGTCGCCCTAAAGCACCTTCCGAAATACTGCCTATCTACGGTACTGGATACCTCCCTTCCATTTCAGAGAGCGACCACCACCCCGAGCCTCCGAAGGCAAGCGGAGGGAACTGGTGGTGGAAATGGAACATGTGGTAAACGAGCAGTTTTCCCCTACTTGGGCAGGCCTGCTGTAACCCTTCATTTACGAGTGACATTGAAAATGAAAAGAATACAATACAAATACAAAACAAGTTTGTCATTTAGTTAAAAGTAATTTAATTTTGAAGGCATAGTTCTAACATAGTTTATTGTTTGCGGCCAAACGCCAGTAGGGGCAGAATTGTTCAATTCTTTAGGTTTCCAATTTGGCGCAATGAATAAGGATGTATACTAGTTATTTCAAGTTCAAAAATAAGCATTGCTAAAAATTACTTTTAAATTTGAGGAAAATACTCCTGTTATTAGGCGAACTTTAGAAAAAAATATTTAAGGTTATATTTTTTTCTCACCTCAATTTATTCTTTGAAGAATTCTCTACGAATCTCTTTGGTACATTTTTAATTACAACATTTTATTCAGGAATTATACAATTGTTGATTTTATGAACAATAATTTTTTTAAATACATTTTTTTAAATAAAAACGTACCAAAAAGATGTCTAGAGAGTTTATCAAGGAATTGAATAAGCCGTACAACATTAGGATTAAATAAGAATTGCGCACCTTTTACCTGAACAGAAAGCAGAAGCACGTAAACCTCTACAGAACTAAATAATTGTATGCAACACATGCGCGTTATAGGCACTTTACGCCACCTATTTTTCGAGTTGAAAGTTGCCATTTAGAGACCGGCGAATGAAGTCGGTGGTGGGGGTACACTTTATTTCCCTCGGGAAATAAAGTAACATTATTTCCCTGAAATCAGGGTTATAAAGCATGGAGAGTGCAGGAAGTTCTGCCATCTGTATGCCTACTCGCCGAGTCCCAAGTGCCGTTTCATAACCTTACTTTCCATAGGTATCAAAACGTGCTCCTGAACACTGCAAATCGCGGAAACGTTTGATTTAAAGTGTTGTGACGAAATTGGCCGGAATAGAGAAAAGTGGCGGTGATGAACTGTTGCCACTCGAGCTGCGTCAAGCAGCAAAAGAGGGGATGCAAAATTTGTTGCCCCAAAATCAAAAAGCCACAACGAATTAACGTATGAAAAGTTTCTAGCATGGAAAAAGGCACGAGGAACGAATTCATCGAGTGAAACAGTATTGATGGCCTATTTCAACGAGCTGAACAAGAATTATAAACCTTCAAGCCTTTGAAGTTTCTGTTCTATGCTCAAAAGTACATTGAATATCAAAGAAGGGATTGGCATTAACAAGTACCCTCTTTTGAATGCCTTTCTGAAAAGTAAATCTGCAGGATTCATAAGTAAAAAATCGAAAGTTTTGACTTCCAAAGAAGTACATACATTCTTAACTGAAGCACCGGACCATATCTATCTAGCAACGAAGGTGAATATATTAAATATTCTAATCTTAACTATACAACCATACATACTTTTATGACAGTGTTTTTTATAGTTTAATCTAATAATTATTTACAGGTTGCTATAATTTTTGGAGTCTCTGGAGCGATTCGAGGCGATGAGCTAACTCACATCAAAGTTCAGGATATAACGGAGCATGGAGATCTTCTGGTGGTCGATATTCCTGATACGAAGACGAAAAAACCTCGGCAATTTACTACACCAGAGACTCGCTATTTGAACGCGCGATCGAACTCGTTATATGAATTCCTAGAATTGCTGGTCCCCACAGTTTCTCAGGGGGCAGGGCGAGAGACGGTTGCGACTCCGGCTCTGAAGGGACGCATGCACTATACTACTCAGTCAAGTAGATTGCGCAATATTATGGAAACGGTTCAGGCGGCCCTGACTGTTTACGTTTCGCTGTACGCGTTATATGAACAAGGCCATTTTCAGGCAACCCCCGAGATTGTTCATCTATCGAGTCTCTGGTGTACTGGCGAAGAATTGACCGAAGTAGTAAATAAATATAAGGCCCTGCGCCCTCCTGAAATGACGACCGATCGATTTTTTATCAATTATCAAAAAGGTAAATGTACCGTACAGGTAATCGGGAAAAATAAATTCCAAGCTATGCCAAAAGAAATATCTAAATATTTAAATGTGGAATAGCCCGAATCCTATACAGGACATGCTTTTCGACGTATCTCTGCAACACTGCTCGCCGGTTCCGGAGCCGATATCTTGACATTGAAACGGCTAGGAGGATGGAAATCGATCAACGTTGCAGAATCGTACGTCGAAGAGTCCATCCAGGATAAGGCAAAAATCGGTAAAATGATAACTTCTGCGGTAGGTTTCTGCTCGGCAAAAAAATCACATCTGGAATCTAAATGTGAAACCGAAACTACTAATAAGCGCCAAATAACATGTGATAATGATGCATCATTACCGCAAGTAAATGTCAATACGTCAAAATCAGAAATTATAAACATTTCGCCAAAAAAAAAGGAGATAGCATATTGCGTGACGAGGGTCGAAAGTCAACGATTTCACGAGTGTGAAGTTAGCTGCCCGAACGAAGCGAGGGCTATCACACGAGTGAAATCGTTGCCTCGGCCGGAGTCATGCATACAATTTTTATTCACATCGATTGAGGTATGATGAAATAGTATATTTCGATACGAGAGGCCAAACGGGCGTTTTGGTCACTGCGAGTATGAAGGCGCCGCGTGAAC
>CAKNYM010047412.1:591-44973 GCA_932195095.1 Andricus curvator | reverse complement strand
ATATATATATATATATTCATTTAATTTGTATTATTTTCCTGAAGATGAGATGTCTTTGAGTTTTTCCAACTTTTTTGTAGCAATAATAACAATATAACTTAACTTTGTACAATGTTTATTAAGGTAAATGTCCCAGTAATTGTGACGGTCGCAATAACCGTGAGACTTGGTTAGAATTTTATTATATTGTTAAAATCTATGTTAAAAGTAACATTTAATGATAAAACCCATTTACTTTTAGTATTTTATAGTAGCAAATGGAACTTAAATTAAGTAAAAAGCAGGAAACGTGTCATTACGATTACTGGGTATAAGGTCACGATTACTGAAACGTTGACCTTATATTAGATTTTACTTAAATTTTACGAAAATATGGAAATTTGCACTATTTTTGCAATATATTCTTAAAAAATTGCCAAAATGCCTTCACCCTGGCTATGAGACCGGAAAAAACGAAAAAAAATTTCTAGCAATGTAGTGGTCACCCTGTGATATTTGTAAAGGGATTTTACTAAGAACGGTAAATTTGTCAAAATGATGAAAGCCGTTTGTTTATCCTTACTAGATTTGTCCTTACTAGATTTGCCATTGAAGTTCCCTCCTCCGTAAGGTGGTCCGCCTCTGTTGCCGTTATATCCTCCTCTACCGCCGTCGTAACTTCCGCTGCCTCCACCGCCACGAGAATTACCTCCATAACTGCGATCAGGAGGACCCGACATTCCACCACCTCGCGGTCCGCCTCTAGCTGATGGTGGAAAACCTCGGTTCATATCCGGCATTCCGCCACCTCGCGCGTCTCGTCGAGGTCCCATTCCGCCGCCGCCACTGCCACCTCCACCTCCTGCGCGACCACCAGGTCCACCAAAGCCACCCGATTTACCTTGGTTGCCTTCTCCGTTTCCATAACCACCATATTCTTCTGCATAATAATCATCGTAATTATGCGGATCGTAAGGATTATTGACACCCTTCAGCGGGGACTGAAAAAATTTTGAATGAGCATATATTAATACATTTTATCATTTTTAACTTTTTAATCTGAATTCGATGTTCGAAGTTTTGCATTCTTAAGGTATTATAAGGATAAAATCATTTTTTTGTAATTTTTTTGAAGTCTGTGCAGTTAGAAATGGGCTGACCATTCCGAAGCTGAGAAAATAAAAATAACAGTTAGGAACTTATTATGCATTTAAGGCTTATCCCAGGGTGTCGAAAATCTAATAGGTTTTAGCTTAACATTTAAATGGTTCTTGCAAATAATTTTTTTTTTTAATTGAAAGCGACAGAAGAACGCTACACAGAACATGCTCTTAATTCGTCGATATGAAGTTAAATTATCTTGTGTGCATTCGTCCGTATAAATTTCCATGTAGAGCGCGAGACAAATATTTTCTGAATGGGGTTGTGGTCCTGTTAATATCTTAAACTTCATTTCCTTTTATTTCTGAACATAGGAAAGTTTCAGATTAAAGTCTATATAAACTAAAATTACGTAAAATTGAAACTTACAGTTTTAATAGTTGCGATGAGTTCACGAATACATTCCATACATGTATCAGGTTTTCCGCAGATGCTGATAAGACGGTCGGTGCTGTGCGGGCAACAATTGGAGTAAATTTTGATTCTCGCTCCAGTTTTCTGTAACATTGAATTACAAGATTCTTAAAAGCATGTGCAAAGTGCTCTGTAAATATAGTTGCGAATTTAGCCAATGTTTTGCTAATGTAGTATTAAAAAAATTTTATTTCGAATATTACGACATACAGATGCGTTTAATTAGTTTAGTATCTTTTAAAAACATTTTGAATATATATATATATATATCAATTTTGTCAGAAGCAAAATATTTAAACCACATTTTTTATTCACTTGTCTCAAGAGCAGATAATATATTATTGACAAATTCTACTGTTGCAAAACATGCAACAACCCAATAGGGCTGTTTCGCAATTTTAGATAAAATAATTTTTTAATACATAATTGTAAACTAAACTCAAGGTGCGTTCGAAACTTTTTTTTTGTTGAGTCGTTCAACAAAAAAAAAAATTATTAAAAATTGAAGGCGGGAAAACACTTTTTCAAGTTGGTACCACGTGGGTGGCACGTGACTCAGAGGTTCTCATAATTATCAATGTGTCGATGTGGCGTTGATGGAAACTAACGAAACTTATGAGAAAGAAGTTAGGCCACCTAACCGCTTTATTTTCACTCCTCGTATTTCTGCATTTACGAAGTCACAATTACTCTTAAAATACTCCGATACCATAAATATATCTATTTTCGGTAGATTTCCGCTATTGGCTCTTACGAAACCTTCCTTTGACATTTTTTTAAACAATATTTTGCGCCTTCTATTTTCGACGTGCAGATTACCGAAACAAAACATCGGCACAGAAAAAGATATTTGAGAATCACTGACACATAAGCTGTGATTGGTGGAAGATCCGACCCCTTTGACGTCAAAGGGGCCATCCAATTGAGTGTCCCCATGCAAGAACAAGACATAGATTTTTCTAGCGTGGTGGCGTTGGCCCCTGACGACTAAAAATCGAAATACGAAATTTTGAATTTTAAAACATAGATTATTGTAGATAATTATATTCCACATCTTTTTTCCTTTGCAAGAAGATCATATCTTTTTTAGATTTTTAAAAAATTGCAAAAAACTTTTTTTTTTAAGTCAATTTTTAATTCGATTTTTGTCTTCAACTCGTGCTCAAATCCACAGTTTTTGGAATTTCTTTATAAAATTTATAGGAAGCATTCCTTATAGTGTTCTTGTTATGACGGTTAGCGATAAAAGTTTTCAACTTTATTTATAACAATATAAAAAATGATTTTCTAGGCTATTGCATAATTCGTTCCACAAAACGTTTAAGCGTTTCGTTTATCGAGGCAAGTTTGAGCAAACAAAAACTCCCTGCGGAGAAGTTGTTCAAAAAAGTACAAAGAAGTTTTCTGCAAAGGCTTTTTTTAAATAAATTAATAGGCAAAAACTGTGAACGCTAAACCTTACCCCTTTAAGGACCAAGCCTTCATCCCGTTGAATAAAAATTCTGAAAAAATTTCAGGAATAATGTATGGTCATTTTTTGATCGATTTTTGTAAAAAAAATTTTTTTCAATATTTATGATTTTCTCAGTTTCTATTGAGTATACGATAACTCATAACCACCTCACGAGATGCGAAATAGCCCACTTCGATCTAATGCACGTATTTATTTTGCAGAATTCTAAGCTTGTTACCTGAAAATTAGGAAAATCGAAATTAGTAAACGTTGCTCAGCTGCAACAGTGGTCGTTAAAGGGTTAAGCGCGCGAATGATCTTCTATGCGTGGATTATGCCGAGTCGGGACGTTTTGACGTTTAGGTGGGTTATAGGGGGTCAGGCTTAAAAATAAATAATAACACTTCAATTGACACAAAATATGTTACATTTTTATTCATTTAGCGAATAGTTATGTTTACAAGAAGTATTTTTCGCCCGTCGTAAAAAAAAAATTTGTTTTCAAAAGCCTTATTACGGAATTATTATTGAAATTGTTACCAAAACACTTTTAAACACAAAACATTTTATTATTATAAATTATAAATTTTATTTTCACTGGAGCTAAAACTCGTAATACGCGTACGAAGCGCACACTTCGGTACTCAGAATAGAAATGATCTATTTTGTTTTAGCAGAAAACTGCAATGTTTTGGCTACGTATGGGATCAAAAAGGCCGAAGGGCATTTGACGGTCATCTAACACTTGAATAATCCTCCTATATTACATTTCGTGTTCATCGCACCGCCGTATAAGGAAAGACGTTCCGACTCGGCATAATACACGCATAGAAGATCAGTCGCGCTCTTAAAGTTTAGCGTTCACAGTTTTTTACCTATTAATTTATTTTAAAAAAACCTTTGCAGAAAACTTCTTTATACTTTTTTGAACAACTTCTCCGCAGGAAGTTTTTGTTTGCTCAAACTTGCCTCGATAAACGAAACGCTCAAACGTTTTGCGGAACGAATTATGCAATAGCCTAGAAAATAATTTTTTATATTGTTATAAATAAAGTTGAAAACTTTTATCGCTAATCGCCAAAACAAGAACACTATAAGGAATGTTTCTTATAAATTTTATAAAGAAATTACAAAAACTGTGGATTTGAGCACGAGTTGAAGACAAAAATCGAAATACAAATTTACTTTAAAAAAAAAAAGTTTTTTGCAATTTTTTAAAAATCTAAAAAAGATATGATCTTCTTACAAAGGGGAAAAAGATGCGGAATATAATTACCTACAATAATCTATGTTTCTATTTCGATTTTTAGTCGTCAGGGGCCAGCGCCACCGCGCTAGAAAAATCTGTCTTGTTCTTGCATGGGGACACTCAATTGACATCGTGATAGAAAATTTATATTTCAACATTAAATTAAAAATAGTAAGCAATACGTAAAAAATATTTTATGGGCGTTTTTAAAATTAGAATTTTATAAACTATAAGATACATTCATTGGAAAAGTGGTATCAGACTTTGGAAACAACCCTATTCAATAAATAAAAGTTTCGTTCAATCTTAATCAAAAATGGCTCATTTTGTTATGTGAAATATTCTCTACAATTATACACGATGAATTTTAATAAAAATACTTTCTTTAGAATTTGTTAAATAAACAAATTATTTTTAACTGAATGCAGGCTTCTGTTAAGAGTCGTAGGTTGAGGGCAAGTTGTTGAAGTATAACGCCCGCCACACCATTATGTCTGTGCGTATATTCTCTCTGAGCCATTACGCGACAACCATTAATGATATGCTCGATGGATGATTCGTTCGTATCTCCACATAAGCGGCACCAGTCAACCACGCCTTGATGTAACATGTGTTTGCAATAATTTCTGGTGCTGACAACCCTGTCCTGAATCGCAATGAAGAATCCTTCCTTTTCTGGAAATAGGACGCCCCTTTACAGCCAACTATTAGATGCTTCACTATCCACTTCATGTTTATTATTATTTATTTTTTGTTTAAACTTGTTCTCGGGTGAATCTGGTTTTTCATCATAGCCACGGACTAAGTCAAGTGACTGATGAGGTGAGGATGTTCTAAGTTATTTAAATACGATGTTTGAAATCATTTGCGATGATTTTGTAGGTACAAAATTAGGAGCATGGTGTAGTTTGGAGTTTGTTTTTACCGGTGTTACCCTTACACAGCGGCCGTGAGTGTTGGAGGTGACAACAGTCGCCTCTGGATGCTTTCTTAGAGCTTATTATTTTCTTTCTTCTTCGTATTATTATTATGATTTTCTTTTAACTCAGACTTAAGATTGTTACAGACCAATATGTCGAAGGCATTTTTGATAGTTATATTTTTTGAATAGTCTGCACGGGGCTGTCCCGGTATATATAATCAGTTACGGACGCATTTTTGTAATGCAATCAAGTGATCTGATACAAAACCTGGTTTTTACCTCATCATTCACGGACTAGGTTGCAGCCAAGGTATTATATTAGTTATTATTATTGTGTTTGCCCACCTTCCACCCACAGGTACTCATGACCTGGTACTTCGCTACTAAACACTGTAGCGAAACGCAGCAAGTGATTAGTAGATTCGTTGGTGTCAGTCGTTGCTTCGGAACTTTATATTCTGCTTGCGCTTTCGTCATAATTTGCGAGTATACACACTGGAGAGCCCGTTTATAGGGATCCAAACATTCATCCTGGAGAGCCCTATAGGGATCCAACATTCATACTGGAGAGCCCATTTCTAGGGATCTATCTTTCTTACAAACAATAGTTTCAATGCCAACGACTGAGATCAACGATTCAAAATATTAATTTTATTTACATTAAACGGCGAGAGACAAACAGAACTTCACACACGCACAAGGACATACACATATACAAAAAAGGTCAAAAATTAGAATTGAAAAATTAAAAATGTGTTTATCACAGTCATCTGCCGTGTACGCGGGATAGTTATTATATTATTTCATTGAATAATTTTCCATAATGTAAAGATTTTCGATGCATATTCTCGCATAATAATCCCTTTTTCAACGCATAATTTAAAAATGTAGAACAGCATAAAACACTGTCACTAATCATCTACTTTTTACCATACCGGATATTACCTTCTTAAGGAACGAATTAAATTTTATGCCGATACGACGTTGACCTTTGAACGTAATGCTATTCACTGCAAATCAAGTTTTGAGTCCCATTAATTTTCATGAAATACGTTAACAAAGATCTAACGACGCGAAGCAAAAGTCACTTGCAATTGAGTGTTCATCGACTTAAAGACATATGAATTTCGACAGTTAAACGAAAGAGGACGAGGTAGTGACATCACCAGCGCTTTTGATAACGAATCCAATTTGTGTTTTGATGAAGGTGAAATCGTGCAAGAAACCTGCTTTCCTTTTCAAACGAACAGAAAAAAATTGGTGAGCAAAGATATTACGTTTCTGAAGTGTAACAAGTGAGTCTGCAGCTAATTTACAGGAGCATTTATTTATGTTTTAACATTATTTTCCAAGCTCCTAAATATGAAGTTGAAAAGTTATTTTTCCTTTTTGTTGTTTGTTATTTGCACAATAGGCATTTATAAGGAGTAAAACCATCATAAATACAGATACTTACGGGATTCTATTAATTTAATCTGCATTTAAGGTTCATGTAGGGGGTAATGTAACCTAGAAAACTCACCTGAAGGAATCAATTCGAAATGCTAGCGCAACGAATGATTATCGGGGGGCAATTTTTTTCCTCTTGGAAGCTCAAATCCATATTTAAGGCGGAAAGTCCCTGCGGATCGTCAACACTTGCGATAAATAGGTTAAATTCCTTGAATATTGCATCTCCAGTTCTGTTTATTTTTTTTGCTCCTTTGGAAATGAAATATTTAAGAAATTTAACATATTTATCGCAAGTGTTGACGATCCGCAGGGACTTTCCGCTCAAATATGGATTTGAGCTTCCAAGAGGGGAAAAAATTGCCACCCGATAATCATTCGTTGCGCTAGCATTTGGAATAATTCTTTCAGGTGAGTTTTCTAGGTTACATTACCCGATACAAGAGCCTTAAGGGTAGAAAGGAAAATCTTTTCTGAAGAGAGGTCGGGGAAAGACTGATTTAAAGCCTGTATTTTAACTGCTTCTATTTAAACAGCGCCAAATTGGCATGGCTGCCAGAAAAACTTAAATCACTATCTGCGTTCATAAAAACGCAAATCACGATTAGCGTCAATATTGACGTTATTTGGTATTGTCGTCAATAGGAACGAAACAACTTACATAACATGGGTGACTACTATTTTTATAATTTTCGTATCCCGGCCTTCTCCCGGTTATCCCGGTAAAAATGCATGATTTCTCCCAGTTTAGAAAAAAATATACTCTCTTCGCGAAACCCAAAGTTTCTTTACACATGACCAATTGCGGAAATCTATGATCATCAGCAAACCTTTTCGCAAGAAATCTATTGACTTCGAATAATATAGTAAGTAGGATAAGGGAATTTTTGTGTCTAATAAAGGTAATTACAGACATGTGATTTACTATAATTAGCAATAAATGTACGCGTGCGTTCAAGTTTTTACATTTTACTTTCCTAAGATTAAAAATATAAAAAATTTAAAAATACATCATTAAACCAATTTTTAAATATGTTGTAAACATTTTTGAAACAATAATGAATCATTTTTAATTCCGAGCGTTTTAAATTTACGAAGAATATATTGAACGATTTTGAATTGAAAACGTTCCAATTCAAACTCTTTTAGATTAGGTAAAGTTTAAAAAAAGGATAATATTACGAATGGAATGAAAATTAATTGAACTTGTATCATTTCATAATAAAAGCGTTTAAAATTTGATAGCTTGAAATTGAAAAATTGTTAAGCAGAATCTCTTAAAATTGAAAACTTACAGACCGAAAATTTGAAAACCGGATAATTTAATTAGAAATTCAATTAGAAATTTCAAAAATAGGACAATTTCAAAACATTAAAAATTGAATATTTTCATATTCAAATTTTGGAAATTGTATCATTTAAAATTTAAAGGAATTGAAATTGGATTATTTTTAATTAAAAACGTTACAAATTAAATTTGACAATTTGAAACTGAAAAATAAATGGAATCTTTCAAAGTCAAAACTTCTGAAATTCTAGAATTTTAAATTGTTATTACCTACATTAGAACAATTGTAATTTAACATTGAAACGGATTAGAGAAATTTTTCTGAAATCAAAAAATAAATTGAATTATTCTAAAAAAACGTTCAAAATAAATAGTAATTTTAAACGAGAAACATTAAAAATGAAAAAATGTCTACTCCAGAACGTTGAAACTTAAATGAATCCGAACATGATTTAAAACTGAGAAAAATGTTCGTCACCAAAAATTGTGATATTAAAACATTTTTATACTCAAACGCTTTAAAATTACAATGATTTTAAGTAAATTTAAAACGTTCAAAATTAAATAATTTTTAAAATTTTTAATTATTCTTTTAAAAATGCAAACAATTCAATTTTAATTTCAAAATTAAAACTTATGAAAGGGAAAAATTGAACATTGAGCGTTCAACAAGAACATTCAGAACTCTAAAATTGTAACCATTCAAAATGAAAATAAAAAAAAATAATAATAAGATTGCTCTAATATGATTTCAATGTTTGAAATTGCAACATTTTAGGCTTTTCAATTCTAAATTGCTTTATATTTACATCTAAAATTATTCAATTTAAAACTGACTATCAAGGCTTTAATAAGATATTTTTGAAGATGTAATAGCCAAATTGTCGTGAAATTTTTAATATTTGAATTTGAAACTACAACATTGTGAAACTTGAAATTAAAACCCTCCAAAAATTAAGAAATTTCAAACCAAAGATTTTCGAATTTAAGCTTTTGAAGCAAAAAAAACATTTTCTACTAAAAAATGTGATTTCTGTCAAAAAAATTACTCTCATTTTCCCCGTTTAAAATTGCAGTATTTAAAATATTGCGAGAAACATTGTGATATTGTGAACCGTGAAAGTTTAATAATTTTAAAAACTTTGAAAATTATATGTTTTCTAATTGCAAGCTTTCAAAATTAATGAATTCAAACTTGAAGTGTTAAAAATTAAACAATACCAAACTCCATTTAAAAATTGAATAATCCTTAAATTAGGATTTTGAAACTAATCGTTAAAAATAATTAAATTTTAAACAGTGCATCACGATTTTAAAAATACAATCATTTTAATCTAAAGTGCAAAATTAATAACCTGAAAATGTGACAATAAGGCATTTCCATGCAATGGGAACAACTTCATGTTCCTTGAAGTAAGCGGGAAGACAATTTATACGAGCTTCAATGTTGACAGAATGAATGAATGGTAGATAATTATATATAATTATGTATATGTGGGTGTCCGCATGAAAAATGCCCTTATGGCCGGTATGGAGTTACGTATAGGGTCTTATAACATTTTTTGAAGAGTGCCATAAGTGCAAGTGTTATACTTTTTTTCGAACATGAAATATATCCACTTCCGGATGCTTTCGGGACATGAGAACAGTGCCAATAGATTCATTATAGGTGCCATCCCTCAAATCTGTAAATAAAACTTTTGACCCTAAGTTACATAAACGCGAATGTCTAATAAACTAGAACCCGCTATAACGGACATTTTCATATGGGTGCCTACATATATTGTTAAAAGGAACCTGAAATTACCGGAAAAAGTTTATTTAGCAACAATTTACGAACTATAAAATGCGCAAATTACGAAAATCGGAAAATGCCCGGGTATAATATTTCAGTCCCGGCTATCTCCCGGTTCTCGCAGGCTTTTTGGCAACAACAGCGAATAACATCAACACTGAAGCTAATCGTTCGCTGCGTTTTTATTAACGCTTACGTTGTTATTATAGTCATGAGGATTTACTAATTTGTAAATGGGAGCAGTCCATTTATAAATTGATCTTTTTCATTATCAGATAAAAATTTAAATTCTGCTTAAAACATGTTCCAAAATCTAAATTCTGCTGTAAGATAAAAACTCAATTACGTCCATTCTCATTATTTTTACTGCTAATCCAACTTAATTGGCTATTTTCGATTACAAAATTTCCATCTATTTGTAGGAAGGCAACAGCAAGATGTCGAAAGTTTACTCTGCACTAGAGATTTCTCGCCATAATTATGAAAAAGATTTGTGGATTGTTATTGACGGAGGCGTCTATGATTTGACAAAATTCCTGAAAGAGCATCCAGGAGGTGAAGAGGTACTCTTAAACTTAGCAGGACAGGATGGAACGAAATGCTTTGACGACATTGGCCACTCAGGGGAGGCTACAAATCTTAGAGAAACTTTTAAAATCGGAGATATCTCTGATCTGACTAGCATCACTCCAGAAACTGGTGAAACAACAACGTTGCAATCTTCAGACGACGACGACAACGACTGGAAATATGAAGAACCCACGAAGGAATATTCACCATATTTACCGATATTGATCTCACTCGGCGTTTTCATTTATGCTATTATCCTGTACTATTTAATATATTAAAAAGTAATAATTTAATTTATCATACAAATTTTACATTTGAAACCAGATATGTAGTATGCACCTTCCATTGAATCCCACGAAATTTTTTGAAATCTCGTAGAATTATTAAAATGCTATGAAATACTTTGAAATCCAATAAAATCCCGTGATATAATAAAAGTCCTATCATACACAGGTTTGAAAATCAATGAAATCCCTGGATATCAACTAATATTTTAAGAAATCCCTTGCAGTCCCATGAAATCTGTGCAACCCTGAAATCCTGTGAATTCTACTTGAAATCGTATGAGATGTTTGAAACTCCTTGAAACCCAGTTAAATCTCTTCAGATGCTTTAAAAGTTCAAAGAAATGTTAATCCTATTCTTATGAAATCTACTGAAATTTAATTAAATCCCACGGAATTCTTTGAAATCCCGCGAAACTTTTGAAAGACTTCGAAATCCGATGAAAACCCTTAAAATCCTCTGAAATTTTTACAAACCTATGTGTAACCCTGAAAACGTTTTAAATCCCGTCAAGTATTCAAAATCCTATGAAATTTCTTGGAATTCACAAAACTGAAGGCAAAACTCGGGTCCAAAGAAATTTTGGATACCGGTCCGAAAAAATGCTTAAGTCACAAAGAACAAGTAATTACATAATTATTACTCTGTTATGCTTAAGGCCATGTTATACATGAGTCACGCGACCTAAATTATCGATAATTTTTTTTGCAACAACTCACGTCCACACTGAATGAGATATCGAGTTGAAATTTTGGGGAATGCCTCAGGAAACAATAATGTACGTTTGTATACAACATTTGGAACGAAATTTAGAAAAAAAATTTGTTGAAGAAATTAAAAACCGGAGCAATATCGGCATTTTTGTGCAACAACTCATGTCCACACAAAATGAGATATCGAGTTGAAACTTTGAGGAAAGCATCAGGAAACTGTAATCTGCGTTTGTATAAAACATTTGGCTCGAAATGTTGAAGAAAAAAATGTAATGAATAAGGAAATTCACAAAAATACCGACCGTGCTGTAGAACTCTGTAAGCAATTTTCAATGTTCCCAATGAAACATTTTTGAGGTTCTAGCTCACATGGCTTGAGGAAAATGATGCAAACATCGGTTGCAAGAATTACACTTGATATATTTGCTGGTTTGGTGCAAATAAACAAATTGATATTTGATATATCCATGGTGTCAGCACTGTTGATAATGCAGATCGCTTTATTGCCGGTCGATATTTGTTATTCCAATAATAACTTTTTTTTCTTCCCCAACTCTATGCTTTACCACACACTGTCCTTTTATATTTATTAATATTTTCCCAAATTTTTTCCGCCCTATTTTAACTTTTATTTTTAAATATGGGACAAAAAATATCGATCTCAGGACTGGCTGGGTCACGTGACTAATGTATAACATGGCCTTAAACAAAATTTCATAAAAAAAGGGTCATATTCAAAAGGCCATAATGTTGGTTCTATTAGAGCTAGAGCAATGTTTTTTTTTCAGATCTACTCAAAATTAAGTCTTATTTAATTAATTATTCGGCAATTTTTACTAGATATGCATAGGAAATAAGTTATTTCCCCAAAACTATACATATATTTTTTTCATTCAAATTATTCGCTTAAAATCAACTTCTTAGGACCATAACTCCCAAACTTTTAGAGATAGAACATTCGGTTTTTTTCATTTTGCAGAACTTTAATGCTTGTTAAGGTGTTTGGGACATAGGATAAACTGGAATAAGGCAATTGTCAAAAAACTGTTTTTTTCCCCATTTTTTTTCACAATTTTTCAAAAATATTGAAGGGTTTCAGTTCTCGTAAGATATTCAGCACCTGTAGCCCTTTTTTGGATTCCAAACTGAATGGTTTGAGCCAATGAAATTCCACGTTTAACTTATTTTCATTAAAATATGTTGATTAACCTCTTCAAAAATATCAAAAAAAGAGTTTTCTCTAAAAGATCCCAAGCGATTTTTCTCTTTTTGGGCTCAAAATGATCGTGAGTCATCCCAGAAGTTTATTCAGGAAAAAAACCGGCATATGCAAGCCCGTTATACACCATACACCATTCGTTCGATAAAATATTTTCGTAAAATTCTTTATTTGTACCGAGTAGTTCAGAACATATGCCGCCAGGTGCGCAGAGTTTATAGTCTCAGAATAGAAATTGGTTGGTGTTTATCGATCTTCCTAAGCATTGGCCGTGCTTGTAATTTTTTGTCTGCTCCGTGAAAATAAATATATTATCATAAATTATAATCATTATAATTACATTAAATATTGTTTCCAATCAATGGGCCTACTTAATTTTTGTACTGTAACTATTCAAATTCTTTCAACAATAGAGCAATTTTTTGATTTAAGTAAGTTGCTCTTTGTATCAATTAATACATATTTTATCAACTCTGTTACTTGTGTATTCTGAACAATATGTCGCATCTTAGAAACAAATAAATATTTATTTCCGTTGAAAAAAGTAGTTTGTTACAAAGAATTGTTCATTTTACCTTAAAATACACTTATTTAAATCAAAGAATAATATATTTGGTTGAAAAAAACTTTTACTCAGTCCGAGTTATATTTATTTTTATGTACACTAGTCTCTCTTTAGAGGAACAATCTCGGGGGTTGTCTGCAAATAGCCTTGTTCATAAAGCTCGTACATTGAAACCTAAACAGTCAGGGCCGCCTGAACCGTTTCCATAATATTGCGCAATCTAGTTTACTGAGTACTAGTTGCACTGCGTCCCTTCAGAGGCGGAGTCGCAACCGTCTCTCGTCCTGCCCCCTGAGAAACTGCGGGGACCAGCAATTCTAGGAATTCATAAAACACGTGCGATCGCGCGTTCCTCTAAAGAGAGTCTGGTGTAATAATTATTTTCTTGAACTTAGGCCATACTTCTTTACATTACGAAACTCACCTATCATATCAAATACTTATTTGGGGCATTATTTATGAAGTGATACCACCTAAAAATCGAAAGTATATCATTTTCAAACTCAGCTTGGACTTCTTAGATTGAAAAAAAATATGGTTGTTTTAAAAAGTTCTCTTCTTGCACTTTAAGATAATTATATTTAATTTTTTTCAATAAAAATGTAGCCTCGATTTATCGAAATTAAAGATTAAAATCGATTTTTGACAAATTCCGACATCATCGATTTTTTTTAAATAGTCTTTAAAAAAAGTAGAATTCTTCCCCTTGAAAACCCTGCTTTGACCAAAATGGGGAAACTTTTCGTTTTGAAGAAATAGGCCTTTACGAAAGCGGGCGCCTCCAACGTATCGTGCGGTGTTTCGCTGCTGGCGCGCCTGGTGGGGTGGTTATGTGAAAAATTTGCATTTAATACACTCAATACAACATATATTTAAATTATAATCGTCTGCAGTTAGCCTATAAAAATAAGTTACAACATCGATCAATCCATACACTGGAGATACCATGATTACTCTAATGTATGTCAGGTAGGATCATATACTAGATGTGTGCGATTATTAGAAGAAGATAAGTACACTTTCAGTGAAAGGAGAGAATGTCAGTAACAAATTATAGCGTAAACATTACAAGCCACTAGATGTCATTCAGAGAAATGTCCTCTTCTGTCTTCTTTTTTCAGTAAACAACATCCTTTAGCGACAAACGTACTTAGTCTAACAGCAAAATAATTCTGTGTGTATAAAAAATATTTACACGCGGTTCAAAACGAAAGAAGCAAGAGGACGATGCGTTTGCTTCAGACAACTTTTTCTGTGCGTAGTATCAAGTAGTGATGGAAAAGGCATTGTGTATTGTAACATTATATCATTATGCTGAAATTTAATTTAAACAGTGAACATATTTCTTTTTTTATCAAATCACACTGAAAAAACCAGTTCTCGTCAGATCACTGAAGTTAAGCAGCGTTGGGCGCGGTTAGTATTTGGATGGGTGACCATTCGAGAATACTGCGTGCTGTTGGCACATCGTGGGTGTGGTGAGCCCAACTTGTAGTTATTTACTACAAGAAACTATCCACCTAGAAACACTGCCCAAATCGGGTAGTGTCACGCCTACCCTGAAAGGGAAATGGCTTAATGGTATACTACTACTACTACACGCGATTCTACTGTTTACCACTTTTGATTATTTAAACGAAACAAATTGCACTCACATTCACGGCAGCAGGGAAACACCGCGCGGTACGTTATGGGCGCCCGCTCTTGTAAACGACTATTTCTTCAAAACGAAAAGTTTCCCCATTTGGCCAACGCAGGGTTTTAAAGGGAAAGAATTCTACTTTTTTAAAAGACTATCTCAAAAAAAAATCGATGATGTCGGAATTGGTCAAAAATCGATTTTAATCTTTTAATTTCGATAAGTCGAGGCTACATTTTTATTGAAAAAAATTAAATATAAGTATCTTAAAGTCCATGAAAAGGGCTTTTTAAAAAACCCATATTTTTCAAATCTAAGAAGTACAAGCTGAGTTATTCACATTTGAACTTCGGCGTGCATAGCCAAAAGCTGAAAAATTGGGTCCCTGTCATTAGGCAACCCGTTACTCTAAGGCCTTAAAATTTACACCATGACTTAAGGACCAATAGTACTATATTATATGTGAATTTGAAGATTATCCGAATACTTTAGATTTTTAGGTGGTATCACTTCATAAATAATGCCCCATTTATTGCACTCAATAACAAATCTATTTCGCTCAAAGAATATTTCACAGTGTCAAGTAAATATTTCTTTGTCTTAAGCATTGCGTTCTTTAGATCCAAACAAAAGATTTCTTTAACTTGAAGAAGTATTTCTTCAGCCACATTCTGCTCTACCATTTCTTTGAATGGAAGAAATATTCTTTAATTCAAATAAGTTTTTTTTTCGGGCAACATGTTGTAATGCATACCAGTAAACAGTTTATTAATTTATGCATTATTGTTTTAGACTTGCTGACCAATGAGAAAATGTCAATAAATTATGACTCAACTAAAACAGTATACGAAAGCTGAAGTGACGTTAAGGCATCCTGGGTGAGAAGAGATTCTTCTGGAACATCGCGCTAAGGATGCTACCGAGGACTTGGACGACGCGGGACCTGGGTTACCGTTTTATTTACTTGTCGTTGGTGCCGCGGGCGTTCTAATCGCGATAACTTTTCTCAATGCATGAATTCTCTGTAATAAATAAATAATAAGCGCAAAAAGTATATAGCATTGTTTTCAAAAATTCGATTTTTTTTACTGTCAATGTTATTTTCACGAATAAAACAAAAACTGCGCATCCTACTAAAACATGATTCACAACAAATTCGTACCTCTTCCTTGGATGAACAAATTTTGTTTTGGTCATTTTTTTCGTAGCTGGTGTTATTCGTCTAAAAATTTGATTTTTCTATTTTCAATGCTGTTTTTTACAAATAAAACAAAAACTACGCGTCATATCAAAAAGTGATTAATAAGAAATTTGTAGATCTTTTTTAGGGGCACAATTTTGGTGAGATGACCTTTTCTCGTATCTTGCATAGTTTGACAGGAAAATGGAATTTTTTATTTTTCATTATTTTTTTGTGCGATCAAAATTTGAATTTTTTATTTTTCAAAAAATTCAAAAAGTGGTTATGAAAATATTATAGGGTGTTCAAGAAGCAATGTTTTTCTCCTCTTGACTTTTTTTCATATCGTGCGTTTTTCGGCTTAAAATGTTCATTTTCGTTTGTTTTTTGGAATTTTGAAAATGCTAAACTCCAGTAATTTTTTTTTATCACGAAAAGTCATGAGAATATTTTGTTCGTCATTTTGCGTACTACTAATAACCGTACATAGAATTTTCAAATCTTCAAAAAAAGTGGTCGCAAAAATTTTCAAAATGTGCTCACTTTTTGAATTTTCATCCAAAATAGCTGGTTAACGAACTCGTTCTCTCTTTTTAGGCCATAAAAAAGTGTGCCAAAGCTCAATCAAATCTGATCATTTTTTCGAAAGTTATCGTGGCTACAGACAGACAGACAGACAGACAGGCAGACAGACAGACAGACTACAGACAGACAGACACCTTGGTAAAAATCGTTTTTTCTAGCTCAGGGGGTCTCAAAACGTGGAGATTTGATGAAAACCGACTATGTCAAATTTTACATAAAACCAATACCTTCTCATTAGAATGAGAATGTAAAAAGCATACTGCCATGTGAACTGTGGGCTCGGGCAAAGCTTTCCTTCCCTCGCCCCTACACAGGTGCGAAATTCGGTCGGATGCCAGAGCTTGACCATTGGCCCAAAGTCGGCCCTACTTTGGTAACCGATCTACGGTAACCAGAGTTGGGCCGACTAAGGTGTTTTCAAGCTGCCATGGTCCCACCGACATTGGCAACTGACGTCGGCAGCGGGCGAAAAGCCGACAGTCGGCCCAATTCTGGCCCAACTTTGGGCCGACCATCGGATGCACTGTGGCAGATTGGTCGGTACGACCGCAAAAATGCGGTCGGTCCAACACCGGATACAGCAGCCGGTTAGCCACAAGTCACCTTGATGCACCCGACGGTTGGTCAAACCTTGGCCCGAGTATGAACAGACCGTCGGATAAACTCTGGTTCATTGTTTCAAAAAGACCGTGAAAGTACGGTCGGCTCGACTCTGGGCAAGAGATGGCCCGACCATCAGCATAACATTGCATTGTATAAGATCATGACGCACCCGACGGTCGGTCAAACCTTGGCCCAAATATGGGCCAGCCGTCGGATATACTAGGGTTCATTATTTCAAAACGACTGAAGGGTACAAGAAGAAAAATTAGTCAAAGTGGGCGTCTCAAAAAAAAATTTTTGAATAAAATTTTTTGAAAAAAATTGTTTAAAAAAAGTTTGAAGAAAATGTTTCAAAAAAATTGTTTAAAAAAATTTTTCGATAAGAAATTTTTGAAAACAAACATTTTGGAAAAAAATTGTTTGAAGAAAAATGCTTGAAAAAAATTTGTTGAAAAAAATTAAAACAAAAATTTTGAAAAAAAATTGTTGATAAAAATTTGTTGAACAAAAATTTAAGGGTTTCCGCCCGGGGCTACGAAACCCTGAAAATTGTAATCGATTTAAATTATTTATTAAAAAATTTTTTAATTTATATTCCCGTTAACAGATAATTTTTTTGACATCTACATGATGTCGCACAAGAATACAAAAATTAATGAGAAAAAACAGTTAATAAATTGTTTTTCTTAACTGCTTTGAGCTGTAGCTTATGACGATGGTTTTTTCATTGACTTTCAATTCTTTAGGTATAGAGTAATGGGTAAGACTCCCGACTGCTAGGCGATAGATTCAGGTATAGGTGTAGGTTCGGAACCCCGTAGCGTTAGAAAATTTTATTGGTAATATAATGTTTAAAAATGTAATATATGTATTCATTCTAAGCAGGACCATTAACATTTATAGTCAAAATACTCGCAATCAATTATTATTTATTTTTTGAATACCACATTGTTGTCCAAGGTTGGGCCGACATCATCCTAATAGATGGCCCATATATGGGACCAAATGTCGGGCCGACCTTGAGAAGCCAAAGGCGGTTGACCGTTATCATTTAGCTGGTAGGCCCGACCAGTGGCGCACAAAGTTGGAGCGACCGTCCGACGGTTGGCCCGACCGTGGGCCGACGGTCAATTCGCACGTGGGTATTAGTCCAGACGCCAACCCCATTTCCGTCGGATCGACGAGGTCCATTCGATTTTTTTTATTCTTATGTAGAATGATCTCCAGAATCCAAAACCGTGTATCAGAACTCTGGCAAATGTGCCGTTCTCGAGATATTCGCAATTACTTATTTTTTTATACACGTTACATCAAACGTAACACTATTTTGAAAGTACCAACTGAAATATACATTTTTGTAATGAACACTGTTCCTCTAAAGTTAATAATTTGCAAGATAACAGAGCTTTTGTGATAAGCGATTTTATCGCGTTCCAACAAATAGTCATTTTTCATTGAGCGAATTTGTGTTAGAGAAAAAATTCTTGCAAGGAACTATACTTACCTACTCGATAAATACAAGTATATCTGAAATTATCAATGAATTGTTTAATTTTATGCAAATTGGGATGATTGTTTAATTTTCTCGCTTTGAATTGATGTAACTCTTTCGGAAAAAGTAATAAAGGTGTCAAAATTTGTGTACTTAATTTTTGAAGTTGTACTAAATTGATGATGTGGTCTAAAATTGCGAAATTTAAATATATGGACCTGCACAATTGTTTAAATTTTGAGCGTTTATCTCTGCTTCTGTGTGTGATAGAAAGATGGGTAAAAATCTTAAAATTTTAGGAAAATTACTACGAATGCAGTCATACCAGTAAAATTTGTGTTCTTTTATTCGTTGAAGTGTTATTAATATCTATTTTTTTGAAAAGGACGACAATAGACCTGAAAGTGATACTCAAGGGCGTCGATACGGTGCAAAGGTTAGGGGCAGACTAAAGCTGTATACGCATAACCCTTACACCATGTCGACGCCTTTGGATCTCCATCGTGCCTGCACTGAAAAAAATTTATTGCTCTCGTAACATTACGCATGTATTAAATCTATGTTACTGCTGCTATAAAGAAGCAAGTTGTTGCATTAACAGTACGTATCGGTCTACTGACAAAACCAAGTGTAGTATATGCTGTATTGGTAAGGCAGAAATACCGTGTCGGTACAGTGGCAATATAGCACGTTGCGCCAAGCCAGCGACTAATGCACGTGTTCGCTCGCCCCGGCTAAGTAAATGATTTTTTTTTCGTTGTGAAATTCATAAACGTTTGAAATGGACAATTGGACGAAAGAAATTTTACAGAAATGGGGCTTTGAAGAGTACATTGAAGCATTTGAAAGTAAGTAAAATGATTTGTTTTTCAGAATTTTCAGACATAAAGCATAGACTATAGTATGGCATAACCTATAAACTGTTTGGCCTTCTCTCAGAATTCCACAAAGTTCCACATATGTGTAGAAATATTTGTATTTATTATTTGAATAAATGAGTTCATTTATCTAAAAGTATTGTTTACTTCGTAGTTTAATGTGATCATTTTTTTATAATTATTGAAGATATCACTATAATAGCAATTGTTACAAGATATTAGTATATTTAAAAGTTTACATTTTAATTTTGCAATACTCGAAAAAACTGATTAAAAAGCAAAATCTTGTATGCAAAAACTGAAATACTTGAACCTTCATAGAGAAATCAATACTTTTGGGAATTCTCATTACAACAATACCATATTGGTATTCCAACAAAACAGTTCCTGTTATACATGGTATTGCTGATATAGCAATACAATTGGTTTTTGTGCTGCAACAAAACGACATGTTGTGCCCACACAAAAAATATTGTTATGGGAACAATACATTTTTTTCAGTGTGCCATGTGCGCGCTGATCGCCTGCTGCTAAGTTTACTGCATCACTAATAGGTCTATTGTCATCTTCCCAAAAAAGATAGATTTTAATAACTCTTCAACGAATGAAAGAACAAAAATTTTACTGGTGTGACTGCATTCGTAGTAATTTCCTAAAATTGTCAGATTTTTACCCGTCTTTATATTACACGCAGAAGCAGAGATAGTTGCTCAAAATTTAAACAATTGTACAGGTCCATATATTTAAATTTCGCAATTTCGGGCCACATCATCATTTTAGTACAACTTCAAAGAATAAGTACACCAATTTTGACACCTTTATCACTTTTTCCGAAAGAGTTACATCAATTTAAAGCGAGCAAATCAAACAATCATCCCAATTTGCATAAAATTAAACAATTCATTGATAATTTCAGATATACTTGTATTTATCGAGTAGGTAAGTATAGTTTCTTGCAGGAATTTTTTCTCTAACACAAATTCGCTCAATGAAAAATGACTATTTGTTGTAACGCGATAAAATGACTTATCACAAAAGCTCTGCTATCTTGCAAATTATTAACTTTAGAGGAACAGTGTTAATTACAAAAATGTGTATTTCAGTTGGTACTTTCAAAATAGTGTTACATTTTTTCATTCATAAAATATTTTTTTGGTTACGGCGATACCACGCTGAAAACACCAGTTCTCGTAAGATCACTGAAGTTAAGCATTGTTGGGCGCGGTTAGCACTTGGATGGGTAACCGTTCAGGAATACCTGCGTGCTGTTGGCCCGTCGTGGGTGCGGTGGGCCCACATTGGTAGTAAATATCCACCTAGAAACACTACCCGAATCGGGTAGTGAGGCAATGAACTTTCGAGTTCGAACTGCTAATCTATGTATGTATGTATTGATAAAAGTATTTGTTGTCACTTATTTTACACATTAATTGAATTTGTGCAATAAATATTCATCGGAGCGAAAAAATGCCATAACAACTATTGTTTCTCATGAGCTCATTTAACAAGAGAAGAAAAAAAATTCAAAAATTTCGAATTTTAAATGTTTAATGTAACGTTTATAAAAAAAAATAATTAATTGCGAATATCTCGAGAACGGCACATTTGCCAGAGTTCTGATACACGGTTTTGGATTCTGGAGATCGTTTTACATAAAAATAAAAAAAATCGAATAGACCTCGTCGATCCGACGGAAATGGGGTTGGCGTCTGGACTATATCTAACCTACCCAGCAAAAAAGAAAGTATTGATACGAATTGAATTGAAAAGATTAAGACACCCCGCAAATCCCGCTTTGCGACAATGACGCATTGGACCCGTGTATCAATGCGTGTAAATTCAAAAAGACGGTATTTCAATTTTGAATCTTTCTATACGTACAAATACGGTGCAAAAGTTTGAAGTCAGCGAATTCACTTCAATGCGTCAGGACGCAAAACGCTTCCACATTGGGCAATGCGTCTGAATTCGCGAGAGTAAAAAACACACTCGAATTCGCCTTAATTCGCCCCAGCGAATTCCAGAAAGTGTTGATTTATACCATTTCAGGGTGCACAGGCGTAAAATGAGCTCTAAAAAGGGGAAACAGAGTGATTTTTCACGAAAAAGGGCAAAAAGGGGAAAGATGGAACATTAATTTTTACATGTAGAAAAGAAGAAAAAAAAGTTTTTTAAGGAAATGTTATATTTTTATTCATCTCTATATAGTTATAATGTCCTATTCAGTAAATTTTCTAAATCTACACGATGCATATTAATTATTGTTTTGTTCACAACCTAGACTAGAGGAACAGAATCAGATTAAAATAGAGATTTAACTTCTATACGTTTCTCTTAATTCAGTCTACGAATTTTATAAGTCTATGTGAAATATAGATTTATAAAAACATTTTTTGGTCCACAACTTGCGAAGTACGTTAAAGTTTTTTTGGTCCACAATGTTGGGAAATAGAAGTATCTTTTAAAATGTCTATTGATTTAACGTTTTGCCTCTTTACGCCAAGTTTGACGCTGCCACGGGACACCACCATGGTATTATATATTGAAACACGCACTAGGACATTCGCGCTCGCATGCGAAGAGAATTTTTCCGCGTAATTCAAATGTTGTAATTTTAATTAAAAAAGGGGAAAAAGGGGAAAATTTTCAAGAACAGGGGAAAAAGGGGAATTTCTAAAAAAAAGAGGAAACGCAGAAAAGAGGGGAAGACTGGGCACCCTGCAATTTAATCCGTAACAGAGAAACCAACGTCTCGACGCAAGCGCTTTTTATTAATTTTTTTCAAATTGACTTTTACCACGCATTCATATGAAATCACACGCATTCAATTCGCGCCGTTTCAATTTATCTAAATGCGTCTCAATTCGTTTAAATGAATCAGAAAACGGGATTCACGCGCATTCAAAAATGTTAATTCGCCCCAATCCGTATCGATTCTTTCTTTTTTGCTGGGTAAATCTTTCAAGTTTTATAATTCGTGATTTCCCACGTATTAAGGTCCAAAAATTGCATAAACTAGGCATGCTAGTGTTGAATTGACAAATATAGTTTATGTAATTTGAAGTCTTAATCCCCCTAGATGTACTATTTCACCAGTATTGATCATTGTGTTCTACGTTTATGCCACGTGTCTCTCCCGTAACTTGTCGACTTCAGGAGTTTTCGCGACTTGTCAACTTCAAGAGTTTTCGCAACATATCGTTCTATAATAGCATTCTTTGTATCAGTGGTTAAAAATTAAGAAATTTGGAAACTGGACTTTTTGGACCCCTATGCTGGAAATTTTTTTTTAGTTCGAACGTCCATATCCAGCACATAGTATAATAAAGTGCAATGAATATAGTTGTAAGTAATAGAGGAGAAAAAATAGAGTCAAAAGTCAAGACGAATTTCGAAGATTAAAAAAAAAAAGGTATGTTATGTTGCAAGCGTGTCTAAATTTGTATTTGAAATTCAAAGAAACGACTGCACACCTCTAAAAACATAGTTCAAGTTTGAGCATCTAAAATATTTTAAATTCGAAAAAGATTTCATTTTTTTTTCAGGGAAAGAATATGTTAGGTTTAAAGTTTTATGTAAATTCTACATAGTTTTGTTTAAAATTGCTTTGAATAGTTCATTTTAGAACATTTAACGGGTCCCTATCATCTCATATGCGGCAAGGCACACCCGCGGCATGTCACATCTGCGGCATGTCACATCTATGGCATGTCACATCTGCGGCATGTCACAACTGCGGCATCTCTACCTAGCGGCATCTTTCACCAGTGGAAAGGCATTCGACCAATATTATTTCTGTGGCCAGTCACAGGGAAGCCTTCTCGCCCCCCCCCCCCACGATACGTTGGAAAAGGGGTAGGGGTTTGACCAACAATATTTCTATGGTCAGTCACCGGGGTGCCTTCCAGCCCCCACTAGACATTGGAAAAGGGGTAGGGGTTTGACCAACATTATTTCTTGGGCTAGTCACAGGGGTGCGGTGAGAGATGCCGTAAAAATGTAAATTTCACTGTGAGAAATGCCGCGCGGGAGAGAAGCCGCTAGATAGAGATGCCGCAGTTGTGACATGCCGCAGATGAGACATGCCGCAGATGTGACGTGCCGCAAATGTGACATGCCACAGGTGTGACATGCCGTAGATGTGAAATGCCGCAGAGAGACTTGCCGCATTTAAGATGATATGTCCCCCATTCAACTTTGCAGTTGATGAACTTGAAATATTCCACTTTTTGATTATTTAACTTTGTACATTTCAATTAGAAACTGTTCATTTTCTAATACATATTTAAAAAATTACAATATATATTTTTTAACTGTTCCAATTTTATATTGGATAACGTTTTCACATTGTCAACGTATGTATTAAATGTTTCAGCTTCAAGTTTTTTAAAGAGAGTTTATTTTTAATGGACCATAGTTTTCAGCACTTGAAAATTTAAAATTTATTTTGTACTTTATTTACTTACAAATAATTCATTTAAGTTCTACGATATTATACAGATGCATTTTATTATTTTCATAGACATACCTAGAGCTACGTCTTGCTCTATATTATAGCGGTGAAAAATTTAATTATAATTTGAAAAATTAGTTAATAACATTTTGAATTTAAAGTTTTAAATGTTCAATTAATAATAATAAATGATTCTGTGAGTTAAAAAAAATACTTCACGTAGTCACATATTCTAGTTTTGAATAGAATAATTTTGTAGGTGCAAAGCGAACAATGGTTCTTATAGGTTTTACGTATATTTATTAATTTCAGAGGATTTCCCGCATTATTTAAATATTGTATTTCAAACTGTCGTATATTTAAAGAGAAAAGCTGGAAAAGGAGAAGTTGTTCAAGAATATGTGTAAAAGCGATAAACGCAGGAGAATAAGGGAAAAAGACTGTGATCACTGAAGTTGTGCAATCAAAGCCGGCCAAATAAAATTACGAAATAATACATTACTGTTCCCGATGTTATTTTTCTTGGTCTACTGGTGTATATTAATAATATTAAAGTATTAATATATTTTTTAATGTGTGAAAAAATTATCCCTAGCTTCGCTGGGATATGAACCCAGGTCTTCAGATTCCCGAAGGACCTGGGTTCGTATCTACCTTCCATAAAAAATGATACGTATTGTGTGGTTTTTTGAAGCACTACAGTTTGCAAAAAAGACTTTTCACGCACTAGTACGTAAAAAACGACACAATGGTCTAGATTCTGGAGGAGGTTGTGCGAATATAGTATTTTGTGCACCAAGGAAGCGAACTAGTCTGTTTAATTTTTCTTTTTTGAAATTTTGGCGAAAAAAATAAAAATGAAAAACGTTTCCCAAAAAAATGCCATATTGAATTTTTTTGTCAGAGGAAGATATAAGTGTTGTCTACATGACCTGAAATTATTAGAGTGGGTTTGCCTTTGGTTTTCGAAAAGAAAATTCAAACGTCAGGTCTTCTATGACGCGGTGCGGTTCAGCAGGGCAAATAGAAGTGTTTGTGGACAAATTACTTTTCAAACCACAATTTTTAATCAGATTTAAAATTTGTTTATAAATGAAAATTAATAAAATGCTGCATACATCGTTTACGTTCGATTTAAGAAAAAGGTTTGTAATACTTTTTTATTTCATAAACAAAATAACAAAAAAAAATTTATTTTTAAGAATACCGTTCGTGATAAAATATTCATAATAATAAAAAAGATCTAGAATCAATTTTTTTAAACAAATAAGTTGAAGAAAATAATTTCGTAGGGGTTCGCAATGTTTGGTCACTTAATTTCAAATAGATGTTTACAATGTATAGACAAAAGGGGTTTGTGTGTTGGATTAATGAATGTTAATAAATGATTTATTATTTAGTAAACATATTATTATTTGTTATTATTAAAAAGGTCCTGAAACGCGCAAAATTTATTATATCCATTGATTATTCCTTGATATTGATGATCATTACTTAGCTGCAAACATTACTTGCGCTAATAATTATTATAATGCTAACGATAGCAATTTTTTGTAAATAATGACATATAATGACATTATTATCGATTGACCAAATGTGATGGCAAGGAGTAATTGGCAGTGGTTTCCAACAAGAAAAATGGATTTTTAGTATATAACATAATAAGACGAGACTACTTTATTTAAAAAATGGTTGATAATAATAATTGTTAGTCACTGCCCAAGAGTTTTAACAACGGTTGAAATTTAGTTATTTACTTATCTCGAAACATAGCCGAAGAGCTAATTTGTTAAATAAGTTTGTTTAAACCATTATTAAACCATAATTACAGGTAATGTATGGTCGTTTGCATAAAAAATAGTATTTATTTTCTGATAAATAGCTGGAACGGATAATTGTATATAAAGTTTGTTTATTATATAACAAATTATTTATTAATTTTCATTAATTTAACTCACAAACCATTTTTGTCTATACATTGTAAAAATTTAGTTGAAATTAAGTGACCACACATTGTCATTCCTACGAAATCATTTCCATCTACTTATTTGTTTATAACAAATTCAATAACTATTCTTCAAAAGTCAAAAATTTGTGTTGTCATTTTGTTTATGAAATAAAAAAGTATTAAAACCCTTTTTTTTAAATCGAATGTAAACGATGCATGTAGCATTTTATTAATTTTCGTTTACATATATAAAAAAATTTTTAATCGGATGAAAATTGTAGTTTGAAAATTAATTTGTCCACAGACGCCTTTATTTGCCCTACTGAGCCGCGCCGCGTCGTAGAAGACCTGACGTTTGAATTTCTTCCTCGAAAACCAGTGGCAACCCCACTCCAATAATTTCAGGGCTTGTAGACCACACTTATATCTTCCTCTGACAACAAAATTTAAAAAATGACATTTTTTGGGGAAACGCGCTTTTCATTTTTTTTTTTTTCACCAAAATTTCCACAACAAAATTTTAATTTTTTCATTTTGAAATGTATCTTAAAGCAAGTAAATTGAGACGTGGAAAGGTTAAATCGGTCAATTAGAACCCAAGATAGTTCATTGAAAAAAAAGTTGTCCAAAATCTCAAAGTCCCATATCTCCGCCATTTTTTCGAATTTTCGAAAAATATTTGATGGAATTTTTTTTTTCACCACCAAGCAATCATGTATCCTGAATTAGAGCCAAATCACATTCCGACATGAAAATTCCGGTGATCAGATGACGTGGACTGCACCAACTGTTAGTCAGAACTAATAAAGAAAGACTTATAAATCACAAATATACGCCTGTAGGGTGTTTAAACTTCTTCTCAATAATTCCAAATTGGTGGCGCTATCGTAGCTACCCAACAGGAGTATTCTATTATAAATTGTATGTAATTATCATAATCAATGTATTTAAAAAAATTCATCAGTATATCAGTTTGTTCCACAAAAAAAATTATTTTGCCTTAAACTCTTTGTAATTTCTAACTAGAATGGTATTAATAACTTGAAAATTTATAAACAACGCATAAAGTTATAAACATTTTTTTCACCGTTTAAGTTTCATAGGCAGACTAATTGACATAGTAGAAAAGTTAATGTTGGGATTATAATATTTCATTAAAAGATTATTTTTTATTTAAAAAAATCTAAATTTTCTATTTTTAAACAATTTTTGTTCCAACAATTTATTTAACAATATCTGCTACGAAGAAATTAATAGCACCATTGGATTCTACAGGAAAAATGACATAGAATCCATGTATTAGGCCATTTTTTCTCATCCCTATTTCTTATATAGTATAAATAAACAATTACATCGTACGACATACATTTACATTACATTGTCTAATGGATGGACTTCATTTAATTTTCCCCGTAAAATCAAATGGTGCTATTCGTTTTTCGCAACAAAAATTATTCAGCAAATTGTTTGAACAAAAATTGTTGAAATATTTGAGAATCTAGATTTTTTCATAAAAAATCATCTTTTAATTAATTATTTTCATCTCAACATTACATTTTTTACTATGTAAATTGGTTTGACCATGAAACTCAATAGGTTGGAAAAATTACTTATAACTTTATGAGTTGGTTACAAATATTCAAGTTTTGGCAATTTTTTGTGACTAATACCATTCTTATAATAAATGACGAGTTGAGGACAAAATATTTATTTTTTAGAACAAACGGATGTACTGTTGAATTTGTGTAAACACATTGTTTATAATAATTAAATACAATTTATAATGGAATATTTGTGATTTCTAAGCATGTGCTCATTAATTCTGACTCACAATCACTTTATTTAAGAGATACATTCAGAAATAAAAAATCATATCCTTGAAATGAACAATTTTTATGTGTATTTGTAAAAGTAGTGTTACACCCAAAAATAAATAAAAAATTGGCTTCCTTACGTATGCAAAGAATTTAATGCAGAGTATTTCTAAAAAAAAATCTTAAATCGGTTAAGAAATATATCGTATCGACGAATTTGTCCGAAAATCAATTTCTGGACCACTGTACGACGTCTAGACGATTTATTCTGGAATTAACCTTTAATTTCCTGTTGGACGTAATACCAAAAAAGAGTTCACTGAAAAAAAAACTAAAAAAAGATGCAAAACAATTGATTTTATTTTATATGTATTTAAGTCTCTCTAAGATTTTTAATCTTCATTTGAGCTACTCATAAATCAACAGAAAGATGCTTTCTGCAAAGAAACGTGGAGTTCAACAACTATTAGGTATAAAATGGTTGCAGCTCACCGTGCTGCATTTTTAGTCATTAAGACAAACAATTTTTGAAATATTACTATGGAATGCTTAGGAAAACTAATCGAAGTCTTCAATTTGGACCTGGGCGCAACGCACTTAATTTATGCACGATATTTTCAAATGAAATAATTCTTAATAAAAATTACTTTTAATCTGGATTGTTTCGTGCCCCTTATAATTTAGGACACCCTTTACTTCAAAAAAGTATAATATTTTAAGCACCAAGTCTATGAAGTTAGCTGGGGACAGGAATGCCGAAGTTAATTTGAAAAGACCTATACATTATGTTTTAGAACCTTATCTGTAATATACACTACCTGTTCCTTAGAGGGTTATCTACTATCTAGCCCTAGGGGAACTTTTCACGAATAAAAAAATACAAATATAATAAATAACAATAAAGCAACATTCAGGTTAAAAAATGTGACAGTAAGTGAATTTAAAATTTCGTACTGGCTCAATCGCCGGCAGGCTTTGAAGTGCTCTATGGAACTAAAAAAAGTATTTAAAAAGTATCTTTCTGAAGAAAAAATTATCCTCAAAAGTAAAATAAAATTATTTAAAAAGTAGCCTTTTTAAATCAGTCAAAAATTAGTTTTAAAATTAAAAAGCAGTGCAGAAAATACTTTCAACTAAAAAAAATAACGTATTTAAAAGGACAATTTCTTTCATACTTTTCCGAGTGTGAATAACTGTACTCAAGGCTGGATCCAAGGAGAAAGGAATGATGTAGAATTGGCGCTCGACGCTTTTATTTAAGAAATTGGTGTTAAACATAGGGACGCTGACAATATAGAAATATTCAACTAGGTATTAAATAATATGTTCAACGAAAAGAAAGTTTTTTCTTAACTTTATGCGCTCGTAGATGTGATGAAAGTATATTTGGGTAGATCGAAAAAACCAAGCGATGGAAACAGAATTTGGAACTATGTGGAAAAGTAGCGTATTAGGCTTGAAAACATAATCTTTGAAAAAATTACGGTGCACCTTGATATTTTTTTCTAAATGATGAGAAAAGATGACTGTGTACAAATTTGCGACAAATCGAATTTTATTTAGTGCTCCTCAAGCGGCGTTAAAGATTTAATAAAAATATTTCTCAAATTACACTCTAAGAAAAAGTCTATTAACAGTGAAATTACGTTCCTTTCAGAATGCGTCCTTTGAAATTAAGCAGATTTCTTTTGTCCGTCAATAGAATCGTTTCACTGTTCAAAGAATTATCCGTTAAATGCAAAACGAAAGTAGTTTTACTGATAAATGATTTCTTTTGACTTTGAAAAGAATTCCTTTAACTATTAAAGGATTTCATTTGTTGGCTAGCGGAGAAAGTGCGCCTCCGCATGAGTGAATTTTTTCACTGCAAGATTTATTTATTAATTATTGATCAAGTGAGTGGAAAAACGAGCGAAATGATGTCGAAAATGGATTACTTCAAAAAATTAGGAATCCCAGATTGTGACGCAAAAACTTTGGAAGGTACGTGTACTGAAAGAACAATTTTTGATCCGCATAACCTCACTTTTCATTGATTTTTACGCTTTTGACAATCGAAGTATAAATTTTTTTTTATTGCTTTTGACAATCGAAAGTTCGTAAGACGTTCTTTATGAAATGATTTTGTAAAGCGTCGATTTTATATCAATTTTATATTTACATTCACCAAAGTTCGGCTTTTGTACATTTGTTGCACGTAATATCATGCAATAAATTTTCTTTTAACGTTCAAATTATTCTTTCTTTTGCCCGACAATAGATTTCACTTCAAGATCAAAGGAAATCATTTCACACTTAAAGGATAGCATTTGAAACGACAATCCTTTAACTGTGAAATTAGTTCCTCTCATGCCAATTTTGAATGGAAAATCCTTTAATGGTGAAAGGAATCGTTTGAGATTCAATAGTCTGTTTTTAGAGTGTACTAAGGATAAGTGATTCTCAATATAGGTTTATGAATTTATCTTGGTTTCGACTATAATTTGGGATGATTTAAAAAGTATAATAATCTCAACACACCTGTATGACAAACAAAATGGTATATACACAAAATAAGATTTTTTTCATCAAATGTACCATAAAACTCGTATTTCTCTGGTAAATGTGCATCACTTTTATCAATTGCAATTTTCTCTGGAATCAATATATTTTGAAAGTTATTAATTATCTACCGGGTACTCAATATATATTAAAATTTAACCAAATATATTCTGATTTGTCTCGGAATTTATACAGTAATGTTTCTTCATGATTTAGAACAAAATATCAAGGTGCACCGTAATTTTTTAAAGTTGATGTTTTTGAACCGCCCTTCGCAATTTGATTTAATGTGGACAAAAAAATTTTTTTTTTTAAATTTTTATATGGAAAAATAACTTGGAAAATATACACACAAAATTAGGACAATACACGAAGTCGTAAGGAGTTTTATATGTTCAGAAATAATTTTTTTAACTCTAAAACTTGTTTTTATACATTTAAATAATTGAAGTTTTCTCAGGAAAGGGCAACTGAAATTTTGGCAATAAACTAAATATAAAAAAAAAAAATTGATTAGCAGTTTGAACTCGAAAGTTCATTGCCTCACTACCCGATTCGGGTAGTGTTTCTAGGTGGATATTTACTACCAATGTGGGCCCACCACACCCACGACGGGCCAACAGCAACGCAGTATTCCTGGATGGTCACCCATCCAAGTACTAACCGCGCCCAACAATGCTTAACTTCAGTGATCTTACGAGAACTGGTGATTCCAGAGTGGTATCGCCGTTGGCGATAACTAAATATATAAATATATAAAGAATATAAGAATATATAAAAAAAATATAAACTAAATATATAAAGGAAAAATTAATTTCTTGTATATAAAGTTGAACGTGTGTTCGTATGCCACCGCGTCCAGAAGCAGCGAAGCCTTTTTTTCTAGGTGGGGGCAGGGGCATAGACTTATAATATTAAATGACACAATTTGTGCATAGTAAAATAATATTATACTACGTAAAATTTTACAAAAATCACAAATAATGAATAAACAATAGTCAATAATAAATAATAATACAAATAAATACAGGTATAAAATTCATATTTCCGAAGATTTCACAAAGATTTCAATGATTTTCCAAACATTTCACAAATTTCACAAATATTACCAAATATTTCAAAAATATTTCAAAGATTTTACAAAGATTTCGTAAAGATTTCAGGTAGATTTCAAAGACTGCACAAAGGTTTTAATAATTTCCCGAAGATTTCGCACAAATTTTGAAGGTTTCGCAAAGATTTCCGAATAGATTTAGAAGATTTCACAAAGGCTTCAATTATTTCACAAAGATTTCCGATAGATTTCAAAGATTGCACAAAGATTTCAATTATGTTCCAAAGATTTCACAAAGATTTCAAATATTTCGCACAGATTTAAAACATTTAGCAGATTTCGGATAGTTTTATACGATTTCACAAAGGCTTCAATGATTTTGCAAAGATTTTACAAATTTCTCAAATATTACCAAATATTTAAAAATTATTTTTAATATTTCGCGAAGATTTCCAAAGATTCCAGAAAGATTTCACAAAGATTTGAACGATTTCAAAAATTTCACAAATATTTCGCAAAGATTTCGGATAAATTCAAAAGATTTCACAAATAATTCAATTATTTCACAAAGAGTTCCGATAGATTTCAAAGAGTGCATAAAGATTTCATTGATTTCCCAAACATTTCCCAAAGATTTAAAATATTTAGCAAAGATTTCGGACAGATTTAAAAGATTTCACAAAGACTTCAATGATTTCCCAAAGATTAAAATAATTTCACTAATATTAGCAAATAATTTAAAAATATTACGCAAAGATTTCAGAAAGATTTAAATGATTTCCCCAAGATTTCACTAAGATTTCAAATACCTCGCAAAGATTTCAGATAGATTTTCAAGACTGCAAAAAGATTTTAATGATTTCCCAGAGATTAAAAAAATCAAAAATATTGCGCAAAGATTTCGGATAAACTTAAAAGATTTCACAAATACTTCAATCATTTTACAAAGATATCCGATAGATTTCAAAGAGCGCACAAAGATTTCAATGATTTCCCAAAGATTTCAATAATTTCACAAATATTATCAGATATTTCAAAAATATTTATAATATTTCGCGAAGATTTCAGAAAGATTAAAATTATTTCCCCAAGATTTCAAATATTTCGCAAAGATTTCAGATAGATTTCCAAAAGTGCAAAAAATATTTTAATGATTTACCAGAGATTTCAATAATTTCACAAATATTATCAGATATTTCAAAAATATTTTCAATATTTCGCAAACATGTCAGAAAGATTTTAACGATTTCCCAAAGATGTCATAGATATTTCAAATATTTCGCAAAGATTTCAGATAGATTTAAAGGATTTCCCAAAGATTTCAATAATTTTACAAATATTATCAGATATTTCCAAAATATTTGCAAAGATTTCAGAAAGATTTTACACAAATTTTAATTATTTCCCAAAGGTTTCACAAAGATTTCAAATATTTCACAAAGACTTCGGATAGACTTAAATTATTTCACAAAGACTTAAATGATTTCAATCATTTCACAAATATTACCAAATATTTCAAATATTTTGAAAATATTTCCGAAAATATCAGAAAGATTTCACAAAGATTTAAATAATTTTCTAAGGATTTCAAAGATTTCGCTAAGATTTCGGATAGATGTAAAAGATTTCAATAATTTCACAAAAATTTCCGATAGATTTCAAAAAGTGCACAAAGATTTCAATGACTTGCCAAGGATTTCACAACGATTTCTATAGTTTCACAAAAATTATCAAATATTTCGCAGAGTTCCAAAGATATAAAGATTTTGCAAATATTTCAATGATTTCAGGTAGATTGATGATGTCAATATTTGGGGCCGCACGCTGGTTGGTTGTAGTTGGCGCGCAATTCAAAATAGGTATTAGAAACAATTCTTGTCACGAAAATAAATAATTATCATAAAATGCACAAGAATGTATATGAATTGTATTTGTAAAAAAAATTTTGTGAAATATTAGAATTTTCTCCCAACGTTTTGCGATGTGAAATTTTGACAGGCAGTAGAGCAGGCGAAATCGCTTATCTCAATCGGATAACACTGCACTGTGAAAATACTGATCCATTTTCATTCAAAAGGATACAATTTCCAGTCAAAGTAGCATTTGCAATGACAATCAACAAATTACAAGGTCAAACTTTCGATCAAATTGGAATTTATCTGAAAAAAGATGTTTTGAATCACGGACAGCTGTACGTAGCTTTTTCAAGAGTTAGATCTTGGGATTCATTGAGAGTTTATTTAATTAGTGACGCCATACAAAATGACAAGAGAATCAAAAATTACGTTTTTCAAGAGATTTTTGCCTACTTAGAAAACTCCGTGTCTCAATATATTCGAAAATTTTTATATAATATAATATATGAATATAATGAAATGTCTACCATAGACGAAAATTCCATTTATATTCGAGATGGAAATAATTAGGTTTGATATTCTCAATAAGTATTTAGCCTTAGAAATGGAGCTTTATTTAAATTATATATGTATATATTATATATTTTTTTCAAACTTTTTCTCGGGTGAACCCGGTTTTTCGTCATAGCCACGGACTAAGTCAAGTGACTGATGAGATGAGAATGTTATAAGTTATTTTAATACGATGTTTGAAATCATTTGCGATGATGTTGTAGGTACAAAATTAGGAGCATGGTGTAGTTTGTCTTTACCGCTGTTATCCTTACACATCGGCCGTGAGTGTTGGAGGTGACAACAGTCGCCTTTGGATGCTTTCTTAGAGCTACCATGTATATTATATACAATATTTCCGTCTTTTATAATGAGACTACCTAATTATAAACGATTTTTACCTACTAATTATAAGTTAATTCTCTATATTATATATTATTATTATTATATTATATATTATTATATATGCTTCTAATTAGATTCATTTTGTATTTGTATATTTTCAACAGGTGGCATATTACTTCTAATTTATCTAGATTTTATGAATAACTCAATTCAAACATTCATTGTAAAATATTTTAATAAATCTTAATTCACATTTGAATGGATTTAAATTTTAGTGTTCTTAAGTAAAATAATAATAGAATTTCCGCGCGCGTAGCGCGCGGTATATTCTAGTATCATCACACTTCGCATGTACACTCCTGAGAAGCTCCACATTTTTATACGGTAGTCTCAGATTGTGATTTTGCATGGGGCCGCCGCGGCTAGTTGTTCTTAATTTTGATAATGGGCAAACAAAATTTAATCTTACCATTACAAAGATTTTATGATAATCACTGATTTACACTATCGACAGAAAATTTGGGTACATTTCCTTTGACCATTTGAAAATTCATACTTCACTTCAAGTACGAATATCTGTGCAGAAACTGAATCTACGACTTTGTAAATGTAATCATTTGAAAGATGAGAACATTTCGGGACGAATCTGCCTGCGTTGAAATTATTTTACTGAATAAGTCAAACAATATTTAGTTTCAAAGTTAAAAGTTTTTTTTTGAGCTATATAAACATTTTGAATTCTTGAGTCCAACTCCATGCCAAACCTAGAAGTGTTCCTAAAATTTTTGAAAAATCATTAAATCAAGAGTAAATCCTACTCTTCAAATCTACATTAAGAGCATGATTAATTATTGTATAATCGCTGAGTATTCATAGAATATATTTACTCGTGCAATATTAATTTTTGGAAGCCAAAAGTTCGGGATTCGTGGTTAAACATCATTTTTTATACGGTGCCAAAAAAAATGAAGGTTAACGCTCGGGTTGATTTAGATATAAAGAGTAGGATTTTTTCTTGATGTTATGATTTTTCCGAATTTTTAAGAACACTTTTCTAGATTTGACAAAAACTCAAGATTTAAAAATGTTCATTCGGCAAAAAAAACTTTTAACTTTGAAGATAAATATTTTTTAAATCGTTTATTAAAATAATTTCTTTAGTTAAATTGAAGAATAGATGTGATGTTAAATTCTTCGTGTAATTAACGTCTGCGAATATGATATAGATGAAATGTGGTGAGAAGAGTTAACGACAACTTCCAGACAATTGTTATACAATTGTCTGGAAGTTGTCGTTGACTCTTGTCGTCACATTCATATAAAATAATTTCGACGTAGGCGGATTTGACGCGAGATTTTCTAATATTTCAAATGATTCTACTTGCAAAGTCGTAGATTTTGTTTCTGCACAGATATTTGTCTTTTAAGTGAAGTATGAATTTTCAACCGATCAAAGGAAATGTACCTAAACTTTCTGTCGGTAGTGTACATGCAATTTAACTATTAAATAAACAGAATTATCGACCGAGTTTGTACCTCGTGTACATAACCTCTAAATGCCACATGAGTGCAGATAACACACCATCCACACATATACGGTTGCCCACATAGCATTGAAAATCGACATTTCTTATTCAATGACAAATTCTTCTTGACAATTACGTTTCAACTGTGATTCTTAAACCAAATCATACGTATGCAATTTTTTATGTTATATTTTGAAATATCTTTCTGTTCTGTTGAATATTCTAATTCTTTCTCAAACTTATTTAGTTTTTTAGCTTGTCGAACTTTTTTCAGAAAGCACATAAACCTATAATGCACGGAAATTAACTTTATAATCTCATAAATTTGTCTAATATTTAAGCAAAAAGTTGCAGAATAGTCTACTATCAGATTATAATAACTCTAAAAAGCCACACGGTGCTGTCAGCATATAGTTTCATATTGAAAAAAACCCTCTAATCTCATATATAGCGAAACTGAATTAATTTTGGATTTACTTCTTCAGAATCATTTGGGTGAAAAGCGCGTGTGACAATATATGATTGAAAAATACCAACAAAACTCTACCACAACACGTGTAAGCTAACTCCTTATTTTCGAGAAATTTACAAATTATTCAATTCAACTATAATACTAATAAATTCATTGTAACGAGAAAAATACAAATAAAATACATTTTTTGGTTTAAATAATTGGAATTTTCTGTTAGCAATTTGTACTAATATAATAAAAGTTGCATTTCATTTCAATTAAGCCATTTCAACGAAATTTTTCATCTGCGTATTGAGACACTAATAACTGATTAACTGGTACTAAACAGTGTATGGTTTGGAAATCAACGATTGAATTCCAAAATTATTCTCCGTGAAAATAGGGCGTGAAGATATTTCAAAGTATAATTAATTTTTAATTTGGCGCTTAGGATTTTTGCATCACTTACCTTGTCAGAGCAAGTGGTCAGGGTATTCAGATTTGAGCTAAAGTTACGTGAAATACACTAAAATATTTCAAACATTTCGTATACGTCTTTCGTGTATGCAATTATACTTATAATTGTGTATGGCAATTGATCGTATCATAGGTCTGTCTTGTATATTTCCTAACGGGCGTTATGCAATTTTGGAATTGATGCACACCCTCTTTTTCTGAAGAAAAACGGTCGGGCTGCAGATAAATTAGCTTATAGCAATAAATAAAATGGTTTATCACTTAGTCAGGAAATGTTGTGGAATAACAAACTGTTCCGCAGATTTAGCTGATAAAAAAAGGTTTCGTCGAAGCGACTGTTTTAAAAGAAATTCACAAAATACGAACCGTGCGCTAGGACAGTCGACAAACAACTGAAGCTGCTACACTACGACTTTTCAGAACACTAGTAAAGTTAGGTCACGCTCAAAACTTCCTGTTCCCACTTGGCACCCTTGATGGGAGGTGAATACTTCCCTCCCTTCTTCTGTAGATATCGCCTTTCAACCTCTACTGTAGTTTTAATAACTTCATTTAATTAGGAGAATAACACAAATTTGAATTCATATAAAAATTAGGTTTTCAAATTGATTTTCATAATGCAATCGGTACTAGAATAAAACATAATTTTTGATATACATACTTCTACACAATTAAAGAATTCAATTTATTTAACATTGAATTTAATCATTCTTTTTTAATTAAGTTTCTTTTCTATAGTTCAAATTGCAGTATTACCACATAAAAAACTTCAAATTCTAGAACATTTTCATTAATCTACATACATTTCAACAATGTATATACATTACAAATGTAATTATATGAGTCAAAAGACTCAATTTGTTTTCCAGTCATTTCTTGATTTGAAAAAATTGTTCACGGCCATTAAAATTAAAAATACAAGCTTTTACCTGCATATTTTTGTAAATTAAAGTAATCAAAACTAAACAGCATATTAAAGCAGCCAAAGTCAGACTCTTTTAAATTTGAAACATTCAAGATAAAAACTTTAAGCAATCCAAATTCAGCAATTTTAAATTAAAATGTTCAATTATGTACCTATATGTATAAAATGCAAACCTAATTTGAAAATTTTGAATTCTAAGATCTTCAAAATTAAGCAATTGCACATTTCGTTTAAAGTTGTAAATATCGAACTTGAAATTTCTTTAGATTGAATCGAAGAAACATGCAATTATTTTGTTGTCATGAAAAATTGTTGGTCGTTTTTAAAACATTAAAATTTAAAAAAAAAGTCAAAATTAATGATTCTAAAATGCTCTAAAAATGTGAAATTTTTGGTCAATATAAAAATAATAACATGTTTCTTAGATCCAAACTGAAGAAGTTTCAAGTTGGACATGCATATCTTTTTTTTTAAAGTGTGCAATTAGTTAAATTAAAAAAAAACATGTTTTTTGTACATTTTCAATAATAAATCGTAACTTGCTGTAAGTCTTCAATTAGAAATTTGCTCAATTTAAAACGTTTTGAATTTGGCAGTATCATCTAATAAAATTATGAATCTACGAATTTGAAATTATTTGAAAATTTAAAATAATGTTTAAACCTTCAATTCGAAATTTAATTGTTTAACTATTAAGGTTTCCGATTTGAAATAGTATAGCTTTCAGCGATTGCAATTTTTAATGCCTTAATTTGAAAAATATTTATAAAAAAACTGTAATGGGTTGTATAAGCTATTGGATGTTAATAAACTTGAATTCAACTGAAAGTTAAAACTCTTACTATCACACATTATTTTTTAATTTAATCGCTCTAGTCTTCAAAACTGTATTTTAAAATTTGATACTTTGAAAATGAACGATTAGAAATTTAGACTGAAAAATGAACATTTTTAGAAGAAAAGGACCTTAGAATATAATACTGTGAATTGAATGATTTTATACTTGAAAGTGTTATAAATTGAACTTTCCAAACTCAAAAGAATTTTAAATTGACGTAATTAAATATTGAATAATTTCACGTGGTACCAACATAGTGACGTTTGAAGTAATTGGAAAGGACTTTGTACTCGAAATTTGAAAAAATTCCGGTAAAAAATAATGTATTGTAATTTTCCGGCTTTTCTCAGTCACCAAAAATTCCCAGTGATTTAAAAAATATACACATTCTCGAAAAAAAGTGAATTGACGACGCAGAGTTTTCCTGATGTACAGGGGACCAAAAGCACATTTTGAGTAGAGAAGAACAGCCGTTGGTGAACGGAGTACACCTGGCATGACAGCTGTTAAAACCCGTCCATTACCAGATGCAGCACCTGTTCGGATTGCGTGCGATGCGGGTGAACCCCCGTAGCAACACATGTCGATGAAGGAAAGTCCGTCCACTTTCTCGCGTGATGAAACCCTGGTTAATAAATTTCCAGTAGCAATTTAGTTAAAAAAAGAAAAATAACACTGATGGCAATGCTAGGACACAACACAAGGCATTCTGAGGTTTCACAACGTTCAACCTAACAAAAGCAACTTTACCGTCCTTTCTCTCTAGACATCTGTCACAGAGATGAATTGGCGATCTTTTCTCGCATTTCCCAAAGTTTGAAACTATGATCATCTGTCAAGGAAGATAAAAATTTGTTTGTTCCCTTTAGTTTTGCAAGCTTCATAGAAATTATTATTACACGTATTGAAGAAATCCGCGAAATAAGTCATTTTCCACGAAGTTTTTTTGCGCTTATTTTAAACTCTGGGCTCTAACGATTACCGACACAAAGAAAAATTTGTTTGCGGAAGAGTGCTAAACAATTTAAAAAAGTGCTATTTAAGTAGAAAGGAATGCACAAATATTGATTCTGTTCCCAAATATTTTAGGTTTCACAAGAAATGAAAATGAGTCCTAAATATATTATTAATTATTTGACACGTCAATGGAATTAAATGCCATGAAATGTCTAATTTTATTCCTTTAATGGCAGAATCAAACAAATTTTCTTTTATATTAATAAACAATAGATCAATTTACAAAATAAACAATGTTACGGATAAAAAACAAATATCATATAAAAATATGAATAGTATACGTCCATTATTTACATTAGAAAAATATAGAGAATAAATACTTTAGTATTAGGTACGGTAACCTAAAATAGGCTCAAATTGTTAAGAAGGTATGAAACTTCGTAGATGTGTTCTTTTTGACCTAAAAAAAGGTTTACGATAGGGTGCCAAAAATGGAAAAAAAAGTTTCTATCAAAAACCGTTGATTTTTATTTAAAAACCCGGGATTTGTCAAAATCGAAAAAAAACTTCTTAGCACAGATTTCACATTCCCTTCCGTCTTTCCACCAATATACCCCACCCGTAACTCTAACCCCTCTCACGACCTACCTTTTTTCTATATACGATATAGGAGTTTTAATGCAAATATTACCCTGAAAATAGAGATGAATTTAAGGGATTTTTAAATAATACTGTATTTTATTATTTTTGTGTGCTTTTTATTGGATAAACAATATCGCATCTCATGTTATGCCTATAGCGCGCATATACGTAAGTACAGGATCAAGGCCTAAATTCTGGATTTTGAAGAAAATAAATGTACCTAGCATTCCTATCTGGACGAATTCACATGCACTCTAAAAACAGACTATCGACTGTCAAACGATTCGGTGAGGAAGATTTCCAGAAAACCGCTTAACCGATCATTTCCAAACTTGGCAAACTTTTTTGTGATATGAAAAAGCAGTCCTTAATAGAAGGAATTTTTTTTTCATCGAAAACTTTTTTTTTATTTTAAAAACGAATGTGTTTTTTTTTGACAAAAATCGATTTCTCAACTTTGACTGGCCGCCATTTTGTCAAAAAAATTTTTTTGTGTAAATTAGGTTTATATGATACTCTTTCAGATATACAAACTTTTACCAAAAAGAATTTTTTCATTTAAAAAAAAAAAAATCGATAAAATTCACTTTTTTATTGCGTTGCAAGTAGGGCTAACCCCTTAAAGGATTTTCCATTCAAAATTGGCATGAGAGGAAATACTTTCACAGTTAAAGGATTGTCGGTTTAAATGCTATCCTTTAAGTGTGAAAGGATTTCCTTTGATCTTGAAGTGAAATCTATTGTCGGACAAAAGATAGAATAATTTGAACGTTAAAAGAAAATGTATTGCATGATATTACGTGCAACGAATGTACAAAAGCCGAACTTTGGTGAATGTAAATATAAAATCGATATAAAATCGACGCTTTACAAAATCATTTCATGAAGCGTAGAAATCAATTAAACGTGAGGTTATGCGGATCAAAAATTGTTCTTTCAGTACACGTACCTTCCAAAGTTTTTGTGTCACAATCTGGGATTCCTAATTTTTTGACGTTCTCCATTTTCGACATCATTTCGCTCGTTTTTCCACTCACTTCATCAATTAATAAATAAATCGTGCAGTGAAAGAATTCACTCATGCGCAGGCGCACTTTCTCCGCTAGCCAACAAATGAAATCCTTTAATAGTTCAAGAAATTCTTTTCAAAGTCAAAAGAAATCTTTTATCAGTAAAACTACTTTCGTTTTGCATTTAACGGACAAAAGAAATCTGCTTAATTTCAAAGGACACATTCTGAAAGGAACGTAATTTCACTGTTAATAGACTTTTTCTTAGAGTGTGCAAACCACACTCCATACATAGCTTCAGCTTTAATTGTAATTTTTGAAAATCTCCAAAAAACAATGTTTTTAAACAAATAGTTAAAAACAAATAAAAGCGAGGTAACCAATACTTTGCCTACTTGAGGATAATAAGCAAGTGACTTCTTACACGTTTAGCAGTATGAAGGAAATACGTTATGTTAAAAGAAAAATATACATTTTTGGAAATATTCCAAAAACTGTTCAAAATAACGAAAAATGAAAGAATTTTTGTAGTTCTCTTTAAGGAGAAAAATGTAGGAAACAACACGTACCGCACAAGCAGTGACCAATTGGTCGCCGCCTGTCTACTTGCGCCCCCCCCCCCCCCGAACTTCCCTACACATGGCGGAGGGATCGCCAGTTTTTTGGCGATTCCCACGATATGTTACTTTCCTTAACAAGTTGAAAATTAGAATAAGTGCAATATGTTATTTGCCGTCATAAGTTGAAAATTAGAAGTATTTTTCAGGCCATGTACATATAGGTTCACCGAAATTCTACTGCAATAGTTGTAAATGTCCCTATTGTCAGAAACTTTAAACTGTGATAAAGCAATATATCGACGGCTCGTACTTAAATAGCAATTATCGCTAGGTGACGCAGATTTTAGTTTCTGTTATTACATTTTATCTGAAAATTCCGAAACTTGCAGCTTTCAGGGCTCAGAATTAAATGATAGCAAAATATCAAAATAGAACTTTTATCCATTGGGATTAGAATTTACATAATAAAATCTTTGATACATTCAAAACACCACTATTTTGCTACTATTTTTCAAAATGTACGGCACTATAAATACTATTTTTGATCTCGGAAGTGAGTTCGAGCTCTGAGCTTGTAAATGTTTTCTACTACGGAACTATAAAAATTAAATAAATTCGAACTTCTCTCAAAACTGAAAAAAATTTTAGTGACCTAGAATTGTGATATCAAAACTTTTTTACACTCCAACCCTTTCAAATTTCAATAGGGTTGTTTCCAAAGTCAGATGTCACTTTTCCAATGAATGGATCTTATAGTTTATAAAATTCTAATTTTTTTTTCTGACGTCAAAGGGGTCGGATTTTCCACCAATCACAGCTTATGTGTCAGTGATTCTCAAGTATCTTTTTCGGTGCCGATATTTTGTTTTGTTTATCTGCACTTCGAAAATAGAAGTCGCAAAATATTGTTTAAAAAATGTCAAAGAAGGGTTTCGTAAAAGCCAATAGCGGACATCTACCGAAAATAGATATATTTATGGTATTGGAGTATTTTAAGAGTAATTGTGACTTCGTAAGTGCAGAAATACGAGAAGTGAAAATGAAACGGTTAGGTGGCCTAACCTCTTTATCATAAGTTTCGTTAGTTTCCATCAAAGCCACATCGTCACATTGATAATTATGAGAACCTCTGAGTCACGTGACACCCACGTGACACCAACTTGAATAAGTGTTTTCCCGCCTTCAATTTTCAATATTTTTTTTCTGTTGAATGACTCAACAGACAAAAAATTTAGAACGAACCTTGTGTTAAGATTAAAATTATATATTAAAAAATTATTTTATCTAAAATTGCGAAAGAACCCTATTATTTTAAGTAAATTTAAATCGTTTAAACATTACCGATTTTTAAATTGTTCATTATAATGTTCAAAATCCAATCATTTCAATTTTAATTGCAAAATTACAACTTATGAAAGGGAAAAATTGTTGGATTGTGGACGTCATGTGAGTGCTCCACCAAATTCCTTTTTAAAAATGTTTATCTTTAGTCCCAATCCACAGACATGGACTCACTGTTGTTTTGTAACTCTAATTTTGTTACTTAACTTTTTTACTATGGAAAAATCTCTCCAAAAATCTTTTTGTTCTCGAATGTTGTAGTTGATACACTCTACCCTCCATTACGAAATGATTGTTTCTCCTCTCTTTTGAGGAACAGATGATGGAGGTTAAATGTTGTTTGCGAAGATTGTTTTTAAAACCTATGACAGTTTGAGTTTTGTTTTACTCATGATGCTTGCTAATTGGAACAGGCGAAACGTACGTCTAAATATTTCTCCAACATAAACATTTTAATTAGCTCAATAAAGAGCTTATAAGAAAAGGCCAGAAAATCTAAAAAAAAATTTCCACCTTCTACGCTTCACCTAGAATTATTATTATTTCTTGAAATTTCTCAATCAAATATTTTTCAAAAATTTTAATGGTTCATTTTTTTAAATTCTCAACTACAAATTGGCCAATTATAAGATATTACATTGAAAATTAAAAATGAAAACAAATGCTATATATGATTCCAATTGTTGAAATTCCACAATTTTAAGCCTTTTACTTTGAAAGTGTTTTTTTTTTTAAAGTTCAGTTTAAAATACTCAATATTTTGGGAGATTTTCAAAAAAACAAATTAATTTTCAATGCCCAGTTCTAAAATCTTCTAATTTTTAGGGCTTGAATTTGAGAAATTGAAACTTGTACAACTATCAAGTCTTTTAATTTGATATTCTACTATTTCGAAGAATTTAAAAAACCAGACAATTCTGTACATTTCGAATTGAAATCAAACAATTTAGAATACTTAAATACAAAATAATTAAATTTAAAGCTGACCATGAAGGCGTTCAATATGGAATTTTGCAATTTCTGTCAAAACGAAATCACTCTCATTTTCACCGTTCAAAATTGAAGAAATTTAAATATCATAAACCTTTAAAGTTTATTTATTTTAAAAACAACACACAAAAAGCGAGCCGAAAAATAGGAGCTCCGATGAGGAGAAAAGTGAATAAATGTATTCGAAGGTTATTATTATTAATTTTTGTGCATATTTGAAACAATCGAGACATGTCCCTCGGTTAAAAATATTTGGTGACTCTAAAAAGCGCCCATTCTAACCCTGGCGCATGGAAGATCAGTCACCCGCTTAATGTTTAGCGTTCCCAGTTTATTACATGTACTTGAAGTTACGAACGTTCATATGAACGAAATTAAAAAAATTATTCTTCGAATTTTTTTTCGCTTAAATCAATTATAAGGGCAAAAAATAATATTCTGTCGGAAAGAATTGTCGAATAAAAATTTTTTAAGGGGTTAACTACCCTAGCACATAATCCATTATTCAGACCTGCCTAATACAAGTTTGATTGTCGATATTTGAAAATTTAAGAACGTGAAAACCCCTCTTTTTTTATTCTGCGAATCATATCGTAGGTGAGAATGTTCGGCAAGACCCCTAAAACCCACCCCTATTGTATGCAGATCTAAAATGTTAAAAAT
>CAKNYM010047409.1:78793-96527 GCA_932195095.1 Andricus curvator | reverse complement strand
CCCTCAGAAAATTTTTCATCAGAAAATTTACTTTCGTATTTTGCATTGTTATTGTTGTTATTGAAGCCTATAGCGTTTTTCTGATTTTCGAAAAAAATTTTCACTCCAAAATTTTTCGTCAGAAAATTTACTTTCGTATTTTGTATTGTTATTTTTTTTATTGAAGCCTATAGCGTTTTTCTGATATTCGAAAAAATTTTTCCCTGACAAAATTTTTCGTCAGAAAATTTACTTTCGTATTTTGTATTGTTATTGTTGTTATTGAAGCCTATAGCGTTTTTCTGATTTTCGAAAAAATTTTTGGCTCACAAAATTTTTCGCCACAAAATATACTTTCGTATTTAGTATTGTTATTGTTGTTGTTGAAGCCTATAGCGTTTTTCTGATTTTCGAAAAAATTTTTCCCTCAGAAAATTTTTCATCACAAAATTTACTATCGATTTTTGTATTGTTATTGTTGTTATTGACTACTCGGTGGGTTTCCTATCACCACTACGTAGCGCGTCCTCAGGTTGCGGATAGAGGAACGGCCCGTAAGGCTGAACAGCCCCCAAGGTTAACTGCGAATACAAGAATAAGCAGTCGCGGACAGCCGATAGGAGCCAGTCGTGGGTGTGGTGAATCTAGCACTGGTAAAAAATAGGTACACGACAACCATGGCTTGGGGGGACCCACCCATTCGCGTTCATACACAATGGGTGGGTTCTGGCAAGCCAAGGTGCCGCGTGTACCCACCTAGAAACTATACCCGAACCAAAACTAAAAATCTTGTAAGGGGAAAATCCTGCTGCCCATTGGACACTGCAGCGATGACACTGCCCGCAAGGGATGTGTGGAATGATTCGCCTGCATAGGGCCAAAGGGGTATTGATGCCAGTAGGCGCGCTGCCTTGCAGGGGGACGTTAGGGTACGAGGATGAAACTGTAATGTGTCTGACGACAAGTTGACATGGTCCTTGTCAGAGTCGGAAAGCTACCATACTTAGACCCAGGGAGGTATGGGGGTTATCACTCCTGGGACAGTGGACTCACCTACGATCGGAATAGGATCCTAACGTGCGGATTATCTTGAAACTACCATGGCTAACTTGCAAAAACAAAAAACTACAGTTAAAGATCTAAGGGTGGGAACTCTAAACGCGCGCAGTCTAAAAACTGGCCGATTTAGCGAACTTATTAAGATAGCAATTGAATACAAAACTGACGTAATAGCACTTCAAGAAACCTGCTGGTCGGGCGATTTCGCGTCAATTTCTAGGGATAACTATACTTTCTACTGGGGAGGAGCTAAGGGGCAAAGACTGGGGACTGGTTTTCTTATTAATAAAAGAATTTCGCAAGCACTTATCGACATGCAATTCATTAACGACCGGTTATCATACATTGTACTAAAGGGTAATTTCAGCAAACACGTATTAATCAATGTGCACTGCCCCACCGAGGACAAAGACGAAGACACTAAAGATCTTTTTTATGAAACAATCGAGCAGGTTTTTGACAAGTTCTCAACGTTTGACGCAAAAATAGTATTGGGGGATTTCAACGCGAAAATTGGAAAAGAACCAATGTATAGGCCTACAATAGGATCAGAAAGTTTGCATGACGTCAGTAATGATAATGGAACCAGAGTAATAAACTTTGCAGCTTCAAAGAACCTCGTTGTCAAAAGCACATATTTCAAGCATAAAAATATACATAAGGCCACCTGGACATCACCAGATGGTAATACTCACAATCAGATTGATCACGTTCTAATAGACAGAAGACGTCATACAAACATTCTCGATATAAGATCGTATAGGGGAGCGGATTTAAATTCAGACCATTTTCTCGTGATAGTAAAACTAAGATCTAGGCTAGCGTTAAGTAAGAAAACTAGCCGCACAGAGCCAACAGTTCGTTTCAATATAGATAAGTTCAAAACAGCAACAGAAACATTAAATTACCAAGTTGAGATTTCTAATAGTTTCGACGCTCTCCAAGAACAGAGAGACGATAACAATAATCACGAGGAGGACCCGGAAACCCTGTGGAGCAATACGAAAAAGGCGATAAAGGCAGCCGCGAAACTTACGATAGGTTTTGAGAAAGTAACCAAAAGCAAACCATGGTTTGACGAAGAGTGCAAACTCTGGTTTGAGAAACGTCGGAAGGCCAGACTAAGTAGTTTACAAAATAAGTGCGATCAAACACATAAGAAATATCTCGAGATTAGCAAAAGTACAAATAGGCTCTATAGATCCAAGAAAAGGGAGTGGGAAAAGAATAAAATACTAGCAATAGAAGCGCATAATAAACAAAATAACCCGCGTGAGATGTACAGGGGAATCAATTTTATAAGGAAAGGCTTTCAAAGTAGAACGGAAGTAATGAGGGACGAAAATGGCAATCTAGTAGCCGATGCGACAGAGAGACTGAATTTATGGAAAGATTATTTCGATAAACTATTAAATGTACGCGAAGCCCCCGTTGAAGGTAATCTCGGCGAAATCCACACTTCTGATCTATTAATTAACGATCCTACTGATATAGAAATAGAAATGGCCATCAAGAAGTTGAAAAATAACAAAGCCGCGGGCATCGATGACCTACCGTCAGAACTGATAAAAAATGGAGGCCCTTGCCTCACAAGGCAAATTTGTAAATTGATACGCGCAGTTTGGAAAACAGAACGCATGCAGGAAGAATGGAATACCTCTATCATTATTCCCATCTTTAAAAAAGGCGATAAAACTAACTGTAACAACTATCGGGGAATTTCACTTGTGCCTTCGTGCTACAAGATCCTGTCTAATGTTATCCTAAGTAGACTAACTCCTTTTGCCGAGGAAATCATTGGGGATTACCAGTGTGGATTCCGCCGAAACCGATCTACAAGCGATCAAATGTTTACAATTAGACAACTGTTAGAAAAGAAATGGGAATTTAAAGAAGCAGTACATCAGCTATTTATCGATTTTAAAAAAGCTTACGACTCTATTATACGCGCGCGAATGTACTGGATCCTAGAGTTCTTGGGTGTGCCAAGAAAATTGGTTAGACTTATCGAAATTCGCTCAAGCGGCAGTAAGGGTAGAATACGCGTAAACGGTAGTTTATCTGAAGAGTTTTCGATCCGCGATGGCCTGAAACAGGGCGATGCACTTTCGTGCGTCCTTTTTAACTTAGTTTTAGAATACGTGGTTAGGCAAGTGCAGGCGAATCCGACCGGTGCTACCCTCAATGGGGTAATACAAATTCTTGGATATGCGGATGATCTCGACGTACTAGGGGATGATAAAGAAACGGTAGCTAAAAATGCAGAAATCTTGATCGCAAAAGCCAAAGAGATTGGCTTAGAAGTTAGCGAATCGAAGACAAAATATATGACCGTCGTCAGGTCCGGAGTAAGTAATCAAGACGGGGATCTAATGGCCGGAAATATGAAATTCGAAAGGGTTAACGAGTTTAAATACCTCGGGTCTATTATAACTAGCGAAAATAAGATTAAAACGGAAATCAATGCGCGGCTACACGCTGGCAATGGGTGCTATTATGCAGCAAACACGCTACTAAAATCGCGATCGCTATCTAGAAACATCAAAGTAAGAATTTACAAAACGATAATAATGCCGGTCGTCATGTACGGGTGTGAAACGTGGGCGCTGACGAAAGGAGAAGAGAATAGGTTTAGAGTTTTCGAGAATAAAGTACTTAGAAAAATCTATGGTCCAAAAAGGGACGAAGAGACCGGCGAGTGGAGAAAACTGCATAATGATGAGCTGCACGCTCTCTACGGGTCAGCAAATATTAATAGAGTAATGAAAGCGCGTAAATTAAGATGGGCGGGGCATGTAGCAAGAATGGGCAATGAAAGAACAGTGGCGCAAGTTTTAAGAGGGAGACCGACTGGTAAGAGACCCCTAGGCAGACCGAGAAACAGATGGGAGAAAAATGTAAGGGATGATCTAAAAGAACTAGGACATGATTACCTAAACTGGATGGAGAATGCACAGGACAGAGATGTGTGGCGGTCTCGGGTAGATAAGGCAATGAACTTTCGAGTTCGAACTGCTAATCTATAATAATAATAATAATAATTGTTGTTATTGACGCCTATAGCGTTTTTCTAATTTTCAAAAAAATTTTTCCCTCAGAAAATTTTCCATCAGAAAATTTTTCTTTCGTATTTTTTATTGTTATTGTTGTTATTGAGGCCCATAGCGCTGTTCAGATTTTCGAAAGAATTTCTCCCTCAGAAAATTTACTTTCGTATCTTGTATTGTTATTGTTGTTATTGAAGCCTATAGCGTTTTTATGATTTTTGAAAAAAATTTTACCTCAGACAATTTTTCATCAGAAAATTTATTTTTGTATTTTTTATTGTTATTTTTGTTATTGAATCCTATAGCGTTTTTCTGATTTTCGAAAAAATTTTTCCCTCACAAAATTTTTCGTCACAAAATTTACTTCCGTATTTTGTATTGTTATTGTTGTTATTGACGCCTATAGCGTTTTTCTGATTTTCGAAAAAAATTTTCCCTCAAAAAATTTTTCGTCAGAAAATTTACTTTCGTATTTTGTATTGTTATTTTTTTTATTGAAGCCTATAGCGTTTTTCTGATTTTCGAAAAAATTTTTCCCTCACAAAATTTTTCGTCTCAAAATTTACTTCCGTATTTTGTATTGTTATTGTTGCTATTGAAGCCTATAGCGTTTTTCTAATTTTCGAAAGAATTTTCCCCTCACAAAATTTTTCGTCAGATAATTTACTTTCGTATTTTGTATTGTTATTGTTGTTATTGAAGCCTATAGCGTTTTTATGATTTTTGAAAAAAATTTTACCTCAGACAATTTTTCATCAGAAAATTTATTTTTGTATTTTGTATTGTTATTTTTGTTATTGAAGCCTATAGCGTTTTTCCGATATTCGAACACAATTTTCCCTCAGAAAGTTTTTCATCAGAAAATTTACTTTCATATTTTGTATTGTTATTGTTGATATTGAAGCCTATAGCGTTTTTCTGATTTTCGACAAAATTTTTTCCTCCCAAAGGTTTTCGTTACAAAATTTACTTTCGTATTTTGTATTGTTATTGTTGTTATTGAAGCCTATAGCGTTTTTCTGATTTTCGAAAAAATTTTTCCCTCTGGAAATTTTTCATCAGAAAATTTACTTTCGTATTTTGCATTGTTATTGTTGTTATTGAAGATTATAGCGCTTTGCTGATTTTCGAAAAAAATTTTCCCTCTGAAAATTTTTCATCAGAAAATTTACTTTCGTATTTTGCATTGTTATTGTTATTGAAGCTTATAGCGCTTTGCTGATTTTCGAAAAAATTTTTCCCCCAGAAAATTTTTCATCAGAAAAACTTTCGTATTTTGCATTGTTATTATTGTTATTGAAGCCTATAGCGTTTTTCTGATTTTCGAAAAAAATTTTCCCTCAGAAAATTTACTTTCATATTTTGCATTGTTATTGTTGTTATTGAAGCCTATAGCGTTTTTCTGATTTTCGAAAAAATTTTTCCCTCACAAAATTTTTCGTCAGAAAATTTACTTTCGTATTTTGTATTGTTATTGTTGTTATTGAAGCCTATAGCGTTTTTCTGATTTTCGAAAAAAATTTTCCCACATAAAATTTTTCTTCAGAAAATTTACTTTCGTATTTTGCATTGGTATTGTTGTTATTGAAACCTATAGCGTTTTTCCGATATTCGAACACAATCTTCCCTCAGAATGTTTTTCATCAGAAAACTTACTTTCGTATTTTGTATTGTTATTGTTGATATTGAGGCCTATAGCGTTTTTCTGATTTTCCAAAAAATGTTTCCCGCAGAAAATTTTTCATCAGAGCATTTACTTTCGTATTTTGCATTGTTATTGTGGTTATTGAAGCCTATAGCGTTTTTCTGATTTTCGAAAAAAATTTTCCCTCACAAAATTTTTCGTCAGAAAATTTACTTTCGTATTTTGCATTGTTATTGTTGCTATTGAAGCCTATAGCGTTTTTCTGATTTTCGAAAAAAATTTTCCCTCACAAAATTTTTCGTCAGAAAATTTACTTTCGTATTTTGTATTGTTATTTTTTTTATTGAAGCCTATAGCGTTTTTCTGATTTTCGAAAAAATTTTTCCCTGACAAAATTTTTCGTCAGAAAATTTACTTTCGTATTTTGTATTGTTATTGTTGTTATTGACGCCTATAGCGTTTTTCTGATTTTCGAAAAAATTTTTTCCTCAGAAAATTTTTCATCAGAACATTTACTTTCGTATTTTGCATTGTTATTGTCGTTATTGAAGCCTATAGCGTTTTTCTGATTTTCGAAATAAATGTTCCCCCACAAAATTTTTCGTCAGAAAAATTAGTTTCGTATTTTGTATTGTTATTGTTTTTATTGAAGCCTATAGCTTTTTACTGATTTTCAATAAAATTTTTTCCTCAGAACATTTTTCGTCAGAAAATTTACTTTCGTATTTTGTATTGTTATTGTTTTTATGGAAGCCTATAGCGTGTTTCTGATTTTCGAAAAAATTTTTCCCTCAGAAAATTTTTCATCGGAAAATTTACTTTCGTATTTTGCACTGTTATTGTTGTCATTGAAACCTATAGCGTTTTTCTGATTTTCGAAAAAAATTTTGCCTCACAAAATTTTTCGTCAGAAAATTTACTTTCGTATTTTGTATTGTTATTGTTGCTATTGAAGCCTATAGCGTTTTTCTGATTTTCGAAAAAATAAATAGGTTATCGATTTTAAATAAGGAATATGATTATAAAATATGTAAGAATTTAACATTTATTTCGAAAATCAGAAAAACTCTACAGGCTTCAATAACAACAATAACAATACAAAATACGAAATTAAATTTACTGATGAAAATTTTTTTTCGAAAATCAGAAAAACGCCAAAGGCTTCAATAACAACAATAACAATACAAAATACGAAAGTAAATTTTCTGATGAAAAATTTTCTAAGGGAAAATTTTTTTCGAAAATCAGAAAAACTCTACAGGCTTCAATAACAACAATAACAATACAAAATACGAAATTAAATTTTCTGATGAAAAATTTTCTAAGGGAAATTTTTTTTCGAAAATCAGAAAAACGCCTTAGGCTTTAATAACAACAATAACAATACAAAATATTAAAGTAAATTTTCTGATGAAAAATTTTGTGCGGAAAAATTTTTTTCGAAAATCATAATAACGCTATAGGCTTCAATAACAACAATAACAATACAAAATACGAAAGTAAATTTTCTGATGAAAAATTTTCTGGGTGAAAATTATTTTCGAAAATGAGAAAAAAGCCAAAGGCTTCAATATCAACAATAACAATACAAAATACGAAAGTAAATTTTCTGATGAAAAATTTTCTGAGGGGAAAATTTTTTCGAAAAACAGAAAAACGCTATAGGCTTCAATAACAACAATAACAATACAAAATACGAAAGTAAATTTTCTGATGAAAAATTTTCCGGGGGAAAATTTTTTTCGAAAATCAGAAGAACGCCAAAGGCTTCAATAACAAAAATAACAATACAAAATACGAAAGTAAATTTTCTGATGAAAAATTTTCTGAAGGAAATTTTTTTTCGAAAATCAGAAAAACGCTATAGGCTTCAATAACAACAATAACAGTACAAAATACGAAAGTAAATTTTCTGATGAAAAATTTTCTGAGGGGACAATTTTTTCGAGAAACAGAAAAACGCTATAGGCTTCAGTAACAACAATAACAATACAAAATACGAAAGTAAATTTACTGATGAAAAATTTTCTGAGTGAGAATTTTGTTCGAATATCAAAAAAACGCTATACGCTTCAGTAACAACAATAACAATACAAAATACGAAAGTAAATTTTCTGATGGAAAATTTTTTGAGGGAAAAATGTTTTCGAAAATCAGAAAAGCGCCTTAGGCTTCAATAACAACAATAACAATACAAAATACGAAAGTAAATTTTCTGAGGGAAATTTTTTTTCAAAAATCAGAAAACCGCAATAGGCTTCAGTAACAACAATAAGAATACAAAATACGAAAGTAAATTTTGTGATGAAAAATTTTCTAAGGGAAGAACGTTTTCGAAAATCAGAAAAAAGCCTTAGGCTTCAGTAACAACAATAACAATACAAAATATGAAAGTAAATTTTCTGATGGAAAATTTTCTGAGGGGAAAATTTTTTCGAAAATCAGAAAAATGCTATAGGCTTCAATAACAACAATAACAATACAAAATACGAAAGTAAATTTTCTGATGAAAAATTTTCTGAGGGGAAAATTTTTTCGAAAAACAGAAAAACGCTATAGGCTTCAATAACAACAATAACGATACAAAATACGAATTTTCTGAGGGAAAATTTTTTTCGAAATGCAGAAAAACGCTATAGGCTTCAATAACAACAATAACAATACAAAATATTAAAGTAAATTTTCTGATGAAAAATTTTCTGGGGGAAAATTTTTTTCGAAAATCAGAAAAACGCCAAAGGCTTCAATACCAACAATAACAATACAAAATACGAAAGTAAATTTTGTGATGAAAAATTTTCTGAGGGGAAAATTTTTTTGAAATGCAGAAAAACGCTATAGGCTTCAATAACAACAATAACAATACAAAATACGAAAGTAAATTTTCTGAGGGAAAATTTTTTTCGAAAAGCAGAAAAACGCTATAGGCTTCAATAACAACAATAACAATACAAAATATTAAAGTAAATTTTCTGATGAAAAATTTTGTGCGGAAAATTTTTTTTCGAAAATCATAAAAACGCTATAGGCTTCAATAACAACAATAACAATACAAAATACGACAGTAAATTTTCTGATGAAAAATTTTCTGGGGGAAAATTTTTTTCGAAAATCAGAAAATCGCCAAAGGCTTCAATACCAACAATAACAATACAAAATACGAAAGTAAATTTTCTGATGAAAAATTTTCTATGGAAAATTTTTTTCGAAAATCGGAGAAACGCCATAGGCTTCAATACCAACAATAACAATACAAGATACGAAAATAAATTTTCCGATGGAAAATTTTCTGAGGGAAAATTTTTTTCGAAAATCAGAAAAACGCTATAGGCTTCAGTAACAACAATAACAATACAAAATACGAAAGTAAATTTTCTGATGAAAAATTTTCTGAGGGGAAAATTTTTTCGATAATCAGAAAAAGCTATAGGCTTCAGTAACAACAATAACAATACAACATACGAAAGTAAATTTTGTGATGAAAAATTTGTTATGGAAAATTTGTTTAGAAAATCGGAGAAACGCCATAGGCTTCAGTAACAACAATAACAATACAAAATACGAATGTAAATTTTCTGAGGGAAGAATTTTTTCGAAAATTAGAAAACCACTATAGGCTTCAATAACAACAATAACAATACAAAATACGAAAGTAAATTTTCTGAGGGAAAAAGTTTTTCGAAAATCAGAAAAACGCCATAGACTTCAATAACAATAATAACAATACAAAATAAGAAAGTAAATTTTCTGGTGAAAAATTTTCTGAAGAAAAATTTTTTTCGAAAATCAGAAAAATGTTATAGGCTTCAGTAACAACAATAACAATACAAAATACGAAAGTAAATTTTCTGATGAAAAATTTTCTATGGACATTTTTTTTTTCGAAAATCGGAGAAACGCCATAGGCTTCAATACCAACAATAACAATACAAAATACGAAAGTAAATTTTCTGATGGAAAATTTTCTTTGGATAATTTTTTTCGAAAATCAGAAAAACGCTATAGGCTTCAATAACAACAATAACAATACAAAATTCGAAAGCAAATTTTCTGATGAAAAATTGTCTGAGGGAAGAATTTTTTCGAAAATTAGAAAACCGCTATAGGATTCGATAACAACAAGAACAGTACAGAATACGGCAGTAAATTTTCTGATGAAAAATTTTCTCAGGGAAAATTTTTTTCGAAAATCAGAAAAACGCCATAGACTTCAATAACAATAATAACAATACAAAATAAGAAAGTAAATTTTCTGGTGAAAAATTTTCTGAGGGAAAATTTTTTTCGAAAATCAGAAAAATGCTATAGGCTTCAGTAACAACAATAACAATACAAAATACGAAAGTAAATTTTCTGATGACAAATTTTCTGGGGGAAAATTTTTTTCGAAAATCACAAAAAACGCCTTAGGCTTCAATAACAACAATAACAATACAAAATACGAAAGTAAATTTTCTGATGAAAAATTTTCTAAGGGGAAAATTTTTTCGAAAATCAGAAAAACGCTATAGGCTTCAATAACAACAATAACAATACAAAATACGAAAGTAAACTTTCTGATGAAAAATTTTCTGAGGGAAAATTTTTTTCGAAAATCAGAAATACGCCTTAGGCTTCAATAACAATTATAACAATACAAAATACGAAAGTAAATTTTCTGATGAAAAATTTTCTGAGGGGAAATTTTTTTCGAAAATCAAAAAAAAAGCTATAGGCTTCAGTAACAACAATAACAATACAAAATACGAAAGTAAATTTTCTCAGGGGAAAATTTTTTCGAAAATCAGGAAAACGCTATAGGATTCAATAACAACATTAACAATACAAAATACGAAAGTAAATTTTCTGATGAAAAATTTTCTGAGGGAAAATTTCTTTCGAAAATCAGAAAAACGCCTTAGGCTACAATAACAACAATAACAATACAAAATACGAAAGTAAATTTTTTGATGAAAAATTTTCTGAGGGGAAAATTTTTTCGAAAATCAGATATATAGGCTTAGGCTTCAGTAACAACAATAACAATACAATATACGAAAGTAAATTTTCTGATGAAAAATTTTGTAAAGGAAAATTTTTTTCGAAAATCGGAAAAACGCCTCAGGCTTCAATCAGAACTTTTTTTGTGTTGTTATTGTTGTTACTGAAGCCTATAGCATTTTTCTGATTTTCGAAAAAAATTTTCCCTCAGAAAATTTTTCACCAGAAAATTTACTTTCTTATTTTGTATTGTTATTATTGTTATTGAAGTCTATGGCGTTTTTCTGATTTTCGAAAAAATTTTCCCCTCAGAAAATTTTTCATCGGAAAATTTACATTCGTATTTTGTATTGTTATTGTTGTTATTGAAGCCTATAGCGTTTTTGCGATTTTCGAAAAAAATTCTTCCTCAGAAAATTTTGCCTCACAACATTTTTTCTTTCAATTTTGCAATGTTATTGTTGTTATTGAAGCCTATAACGTTTTTGCGACTTTCGAAAAAATGTCTTCCTCAGAAAATTTTTTCTTTCAATCTTGTATTGTTATTTTTGTTATTGAATCCTACAGCGTTTTTCGATTTTCTAAAAAATTTCTTCCTCAGAAATTTTTTCCTTTCAATTTTGCATTGTTATTGTTGTTATTGAAGCCTTTATCGTTTTCGCGATTTTCGAAAAAATCTCTTCCTTAGAATTTTTTTTTCAATTTTGCATTGTCATTGTTGTTATTGAAGCCTATAGCGTTTTTGCGATTTTCGAAAAAATTTCTTCCTCAGAAAATTTGGCCTCACAACATTTTTTCTTTCAATTTTGCATTGTTATTGTTGTTATTGAAGCCTATGGCGTTTTTGCGATTTTCGAACAAATCTCTTCCTCAGAAAATTTTTTCTTTAAAGTTTGGATCGTTATTGTTGTTATTGAAGCCTATAGCGTTTTTGCAATTTTCGAAAAATCTTCTTTCTCAGAAAATTTTTTTTCTCAATTATGGATTTTTATTGTGGTAATGGAACCCTATAGCGTTTTTGCGATTTTCGAAAAATTTTCTTCCTCAGAAAATTTTTTCTTTCAATTTTGGATTGTTATTATTGTTATGGAAGCCTATAACGTTTCTCTGATTTTCGAAGACATTTTTCCCTCAGAAATTTTTTCATCAGAAAATTTACTTTCGTATTTTGTATTGTTATTGTTGTTATGGAAGCCTATAGCGTTTTTCTGGTTTCGAAAAAATTTTTTCCTCACAAAATTTTTCATCAGAAATTTTACTTTCGTATTTTGCATTGTTATTGTTGACATTGCAGCCTATATCGTTTTTACGATTTTCGAAAAAATTTCTTCCTCAGAAATTTTTTTCTTTCAAATTTGGATTGTTATTGTTGTTATTGAACCCTCTAGCGTTTTTGCAATTTTCGAAAAAATTTCTTCCTCAGAAAATTTTTTGTTTCGATTTTGCATTGTTATTTTTGTTATTGAAGCTTATAGCGTTTTTGCGATTTTCGAAAAAATGTCGTCCTCACAAAATTTTTCCATCGAATTTTTCATTTTTATTGTTGTTATTTAAGCCTATAGCGTTTTTGTGATTTTCGTAAAAATTTCTTTCCTAGAAAATTTTTCCTCAGGGAATTTTTTCTTTCAGTTTCACATTGTTATTGTTGTTATTGGAGCCTATAGCTTTTTGGCGATTTTCTATTCCTTAAACAGAGTTTTTTTTCGTCTAGGAATAGTACTCTGGTTTGGATTAGGTGATATTACTTTATAATAAGTTCCAGACTCATTTTCTGACATCCTTGCAAAAGATTTCAAACATCGTATTGAATTAATTTACATCATCATCTCAGCAGGCATTAGAATTAGTCCGTGGCTGATGATGAAAAACCGGGTTGAAATGGATGCCTCCCTTCGTGGAGATATCTCGCAAGAGTCCGAACTCTGGACCATCAATTGCTCAGTTTATGGTGCTGCAAGAGCTTTGGCTGATACAAATCGAAGTCTAAAACCGACGATGGATCAAAAGAGCAAAAGACGCTTGCATCAACTGTACAAGAAGATTGGATGGGCAAGACAGAATGCGTCCCGTGTTCAATGTGTAATTGACTTCATAACATCTGGTAGACCCTTCACGGAAAGGGTTCGAAAGTTCGCCCAGAACTGAGAATCTTGAATCACAAATTGAACAAGTCAAAGGTGCTTACAATCAAGCAGCACATTGTTGACAGAATACGGCTCTTATCTGTCGCAAGGATGAGAATACAGAAGAGGGAGAGATGGATCAGGGAGAATCAACAGTTCCTTGTTGACCCATCGCGCCTCTTCAGCGATCTCCCTGTTTCTGTAAAAAATCCACCCGAGCCCAAGGAGGTAGAGACTTTTTGGAGAGAGGTATAAAAGATCCCAAAAACACTAAAGTTGAAAGAAGATACTGACAATATCATCTGCTTCAAGGAACTTTGCGACAACCTCATAAAATCTGAGGAGGAATATCCATCAATCACTGTCGAAGAGGTGAAAAAAGCACTTAGAGGCACGAAGAACTTTTCCGCTGCTGGACCAGATTGTATCAATAACTTCTGGTGGAAGAAGTTTACTTTTACACACCAACATTAGGCCCGCATATTATCCTCATATTTAAAGTCGGAGACGCCCATTCAGCAGTGGCTGGTGTTAGGACGCACTATATATACCCCTACCGAAAAATGGCAACTTGTCCAACCCAGAGAAAACTATTATCTAACGAAAGAACTTTGATTTTTTGATTTCGGATGATCCAGCACCGAGTTATGAAGGACACCGCAATTCAACTTTTTTTTCGAGACACTTCCAAATAATGCTGCCATTGCCGCATTTTTAAATATCTCTTCATGAAAATTGTACACAATATTCTTCGAATATTATACTTTAATGTACTATTACCATTAATACATACATTTTATTTGTTTCGTCAAACAAAATTCACAAAAATGTGCCTTTTTTTGCATGAATTAACCTAACCCCCCCCCCCCCCTTAAGTCAGGTACAGACGGTTTTATTTTCGCATGCCAGGACGGTGTCAATTCCACCTTAGTATACCGTGACCGCATTTTATGTCAAGAAGTTCCCAGCGATAGGTGCAGAGCGTGTCATGCACATGCTGAGTACCTAGAACACATACTATCAGGGTATCCGACCCACGCGGGAACGACGTATATCTACAGACATAATGCAGCCCTAAGAGTGCTTTATGACCATCTTTGTACGATTTTCGGGCAGCAGTCTCCGTTGCGCACTCGAGGCCTGACATTGTTCTCCAAGACTTCGAGAAACGAACTATATTCGTGATCGAATTCTCGGCTCCGTCCGAATACAACATCACTGCAAAGGAGAAAGAAAAAGAGGAGAGGTACCAAGACCTTAAAAGAGAGCTACAACGACTGTACCCAAAATATTCGGTACAAGTAATTGTCCTTGTGATAGGTGCTCTCGAAGGTGCGAAACTATCACTGGTTCGTAACCTTAAAGCCATACCCGCATGCCAAAAATATGCCAAGGCACTTGCCAAGGCTACTGGGGGCTATTGACATTTTTTTGGATGGTAGTTGCTCTTAGTGGGACCCTGCGGTGGTTGTTTAACTTTTTTTTAAATTATATATATATATATATAATAGGGTAAAATAGGGCCATTTCTAGACTGGAACTATCATTTCCTACAGTTACAAAAAATCAATGTCAATATGTCAATCGTATCCGAAGTTATGGTGGAAAATAAAGGACAAACAAATTTATAAACATGTATAAGTCTTCTTTTTGTACGAATTTTGTACGTTTAGACTTAAGCATGTCATAACCATACATATACGTACAGACTGTCCGGACGTTTAGACTCGGCCTTTTTAATTTTAATAGAGACATTTAAGAGTGTTTTGTCCAAACTTGATCGCTGGATTTTTTTCATTTCCAAGAATTTCGTAGTTAAATTTGACATTTCTATTTATCCTACATTTAATTTCCTAAATTTTAAACCCGATAAATTGAAAATATTTTTGAAATTCGAAATGAATAAGTTTTTTATACATGTGTGTCATTTTACGAAAAAAAAGTTTTTCTCTTTTTGAGGTGCACTCGTATCTATCACATCATAGTGGTTTCAGTATCAACGTCAAAGACAAGTTTTTAATTGATTTTAGATACCGTTTGTTTGAAATTCGCTCATTTCTTTCAACGTTACATAACTGATAACAAAAGTACGTATGTGCTGTTGACTGTATTTATCATAGTTTCTAATAGAATACAAATATGTAGGTTTTCGAAGAAATTTTCATCGTGAATTTTATTCTCTACTTGGCAATTTCACAGACACGATGTTCCAAATTCTTTTCATAACTACCCTCTTTGCTTTATCCTTAGGCCAGGCTCCACAATTCAAGAAATGCAGTGAGTATAAAAATAAATTAGTTCAAACTCATTTTTTTCTATTTGTTTTACGTTCGATAGTTCCATTAAAAATGCAAAAATATGGTATAATGAAGAAATTAAAATATTAAATATGATTTTTATAATGGAACAGCAATTTTTTGTAAGTCTTTTTGTAGAATATGGTTGCATTTTGATATATGGTTAAAGAAATTATGAAAGAGGATAATTCACTTTTTTCACTTCGAGGACATTTTAATTATTTCGCAGCCTTTTTGATATTGATTAATAAAATAGGTTCTTTAGAAAAATCTAAATTCTTTCTGAACAAATAGATGTAAAACACTTTGCGTCTTTTTCTGTTGATGGGGTAACGCACACAACTATCATAACCTTTAAGTAAATGAAGAAATGTTTGAAAATCCAAAATTCGAACTGTTTTTTGGACAATATTTTAACCTGATGCCCTCAAAATAAGCAATTTAAGTTTTCTTCTAATATTTCATTTTTTGAAATTCTCAGTCACACATAGATGTATTAGGGTGATTCAAAAAAGATTATTTCCGAATCTGAACACGCATACTAGCCCAAGTTGTATCTTTTTTAGTCTATAAATTATAATAAAATAAAAACGCATATGATTTAGAGTTCTCTTATTAAAGCTTCCTATCTTCAATTGATTTTTTGTTTCCTTGATATAAGATTATCCCTTTTATATTACCATCATTGTAAATAATTTAATGAACGTTTTAAAACTCATTGTCAAGGAAAATAATTTTTTTCCCTTTTTCACATTTTTCTGGGAAAAGTAACTTTTCTAATTTTACTTCTTGCATTTTATAATTGACATACCGCCTGTTAAATTACTATAAAGAAAAATGCGAAACAAATAAGATAACATTTTTATTTAATTTAAAAATGACTTCTAAAATACTCATTAAATTATATACAATGTTGGAAATATGAAAGGAGTTAATTCTATATGTATAACAAGTAATACATAAATTTTCAAGACATTGAAAGAATAAAAACAAAAACAGAACTTAATAAAATAGACAAAACTCTAAATTAGATCCGATTATCATTTTTTTTATGATAAATTTTTTGACTTAAAAGGTACATTATATAGGCTAGTTTCCTAATCAAATCCTTTGGATGAAAATATATTTTTACTATTTTTTTTATTTAAAAAATCGATTTTTTGTTGAAAAGCAAATTGGGTGAAAAGTATATTCAAAGAGTGCCAATCCATAAATACCTGAGTGCCATTACTGTAATTATTCAGGGAAGATTTAAACACTCAAAAGTCAGATTTTAAATTCAAATGAAAAACAAATTTTTTTAGTGTTTCATTTTAAAATAATTTTTAGCGTTTTTAGTTTTCGTGGAAAATTTTCATAGTTAAAATAATAAAATAATAAAAAAAATTCCGGGTAAAATATAACCTGAAGATTTTCTGTTCAATTTGGACTTTTCTCATGTGAAATGTTATTCTTTATGATAATATATATTTGTCTTTTTCAGTCTTATTAGAACATTTGCATTATTTAGATAAGATACATATTAATTTTCCGATTTAGGCAAAGTAATTTTTGACCATTTTCATTCTAGAACTAACTGAATATTTTTGAAACGGACAATATTTGAGTTTTATAACTTTAAAAATTCTAAGGTCACTGTTAAAAACTGCGATAACTGGAACTAATGTACGTACGTGACTATAATTACTTTATTATACAAAACAAGTGTTAAAATCTTCTATTATTTCTCCATATCGTCATACCTTGTCCGTCTATCGTGAATGTTTAGAATGCATATTTTACAACTTCAAAAATTTTATTTTATTGATTGTCAAATGCGATTACTGAAAATAATGTAAACACGTGACTATAGTTATATTGTTATATGAAACTAGTAAGAACAATCATGAAACCACTATAATGTGATCGAATAATTATAAATATAATAATAAATAATAATGAAATTATAATGTGATGATAATGCCTCAAAAAGAGGCAAAACTTCTTTTTGTAAAATTACGCAAATGTATAAAAAAATTTCAATCGCTGAATTTGAAAAATATGTTTAATTTATTCAATTTCTAATTTAGGAAATTAAATTTATAATAAATAAAAATTTCAAATTCAACTACGATATTAATGAAAACTAAACTAGCTGTGAATTCGATCTCGAGTGTTTCCACTTTGTTTGTATTTATAATTATATGGTGCTCATTTCACGAGCACTTTGCTTCCCGTTAGCAAATGTATTTTCTTCCTCATAGAGGAAGCATTAGTTATTTTTTTCAATAATAGACAAACCAAAGTCTTCATTTTGATCAATTTAAAAATAGAAATGTACAAAAAATGCAAAACTACAAAATAATACAAAAAAAATTGTTAACACAAAGTCAAATCAGACAAATCAAATTTTCTATTCGAAATGATGATTTTTTGAGCTGGAAAAGGGAAGGGAAAAGTTCTGTCGCACTCTATCCCTTTCCCTTTGAATTATGTCGATGAAAAAAGTTGTTCTGTTTGAAACAGATGACTCAAATATTATAAATGCTATGGGTCAATCGATTCGTCTTGAACCAATGAATCTTTTATATTCTTGCATCAACTTTGAATTATGTTGAAGAAAAA
>CAKNYM010047409.1:59555-78783 GCA_932195095.1 Andricus curvator | reverse complement strand
AAATATTATGCATTACCATAGCTTCCTTACTCTCCAATAAAATTTATAATTATTATAGGTCAATCGATTCGACTTGAATAAACACATCTTTTCTGTTCTAGCATCAACTTTGAATTATGTTAATGAAAAAAGTTTTACTATAAAAAACCGATTTTCAAAATATATAAATTACCATAACTTCCCTACGCTTTAATAAAATATATTAATATTATAGGTCAATCGATTCGTCTCGAACCAAGGAATCTTTTATATTCTTGCATAAACTTTGAATTATGGTAATGAAAAAAGTTTTACTATAAAAAACCGATTTTTCAAATATTATTTAGTGCTCAGAAAAAATGCAACAAATATTTTTAGAAATCCTTTGGTCAGTTTCAAGATATTAGTCGGGAAAATAAGCCCTCCAAATTTCATCAATTTATCTGCAACCGTTTTCAAGTTATCGTGTTCACAAAAAAGCGTGACATCCACACATCCACACATCCACACACACACACACACACACACATCCGGACAATTGCTTAGAAAATTGTATTAGACATTTTTAAATTGGGAAAGGTTCAATTAAATGAATTTAAAAATTTTGGAAAATGTTACCATTACAAAGCTTCCTCTATGAGGAAGCAAAATTATGAAATAATAAGTAAAAAAAAATACATGTTTATAAACTGACTAATGTGCATGAAAATTGTGATAACAATTTATATTATTATCCACATCATTATAACTTTGTTCCGTCTATTGTGAATTTTTAGAATGCATATTTTATAACTTGAAAATTCTAAATTTATTGATCATCAAATATGATAACCGTAACTAATGTTCATACTAAAGTGGTCCAAATTTATACCTGTTGAGATTCGACTTTCCGTTTTTTGTTTTCGGAGGGGGCCCCCCCCCCCCCCGCTTCCTTCAAATTTGCTCGTTTTCCAGAAAAAGAATTTCTCTATATATCTATTTTTAATCGGTTAGCATTACCACGTACCCCCAGTGTTATTTAAAAAAAAAGTAAGTTCAGGAACGCCGTCGTACGCGATATCGTAAACGTTTTTGTAAGTGATATCGTAAACGATGTTGGATTTTGGGGCCATATCCGATATCGTTTTCGACCTTATTTATTTTTTTAAATAGGACAAAATATTTTATTATTGTTAAAATCTAAATCTATTTCACTGTATGGAAGGAATATGAAGACAGTGGAACCTTTTATAAACATATTGGTTTATTTAAAAATAAATAATAACTTTGTCTTATTAAAAAAAAATAATAATAAGGTCGAAAACGACGTCGTCAACGATATCAGATATGGTCCCAAAATCCAATATCGTTTACGTCATTTACGAATCGTTTACGACGTCGGAATTTTCAATAGGGCAGAAAAAGGCTTATTTATTACAAATACTTGATTTAGGCATAAAATGATCCGCATGCACACCTGGTGTAGAGGAAATAGCCACAGTATAATTTACTTCGTTGTTGCGTATGAAAGACTAAAAGAGCTAGTAAAAGATGAAACAAACGCGAATCAATATTGAGAATCTGCAGATACCGGAAGTGCGAATAGACTTTAAAGATAGGATAAATGAACGTATAGATGAAGCAACTTGGAAGGCACTAATAAACAATAAAGATATGGAGGGCGCATCGACTATGATCCGGGATGTCATTGTTGGGAGTGCGACTGAGGTGTGTGGTACTGGCGTTGCAGGAAGAATGTCTAATAATGCGTGGTGGAGTGATTAAATCTGAACAGTCGCCCAAGAAAACAAAGAAGCATATAACAGAAAGTTGAATATCACAGGCCTTAGCGATGAGGAGAGAAATATACTTGAAAATTATTACAGACACAAAAAGAGGAAAGTAAAACTACTAGTGAAGGAAAGTAAAGATAAAATAAAAACAGAAGAAGAGAAGAAAATGCAAAACGATTTTCAAGAAAGCAAGAAACTGTTCTGTAAATGGACGTTGATCAATATGAAGGGAGGTAAAAGTACAAAGTTAGTCAGCATGAGAAATAGCAAGGGTAAAATGCTATATGATACAGCTTTCAGATCCTCTTTTAAGGAATTATTGAATCGAATGAAAATAATTCCTGTTGAAAAAATTTCAAAAAATACCGTCTTTAGCATGCATTTTACATAAAACTGCTTTTTTGCATTTTTGGGGCATTTTCCGAGCACAATAGAAGATCAATTGCCTGTCATCAATTTTAGTGAATCAAAAAATCATTGAGTTGCGACGAATAATTTAACTAGTTACATCAAAAGAAATCTTTTTGAAAGAAAAAAAATAATTTTTAGACCCATAGATATTTATAGCTCAACATAGCATAATGGGATTTTTTTCCTACACCAAACTTAAATATATTCGGAAACATTCCTTGATGGTCCTAGCAAGTTGTAAATCGTCCAGAAGTGTGTCAAAACTAGGTAAATATATAGAAACACTTGTGGATGAAAATAGAACTATTTTCGGTTGATAATTCATCTTCATTAGTTAAAAATATTATTACATTGTTGAAAATTCAGCGAGTTCAGAGAGTAATTCTTTCTGGTTAAAAGTTTGTCTTTTCTGGTTAAAAAATTAGTCTTTTCTGTTTAACAATTCAACTTTTTGCTTGCTTGACAGTTAACTTTTTGATTAAAAATTCAACTGTTTTGTCGAAAACTTGAATTTTTTTTTCTTAAAAATTGAACCATTTGTTTGCATTTTTTCTCTCTCTCTCTCTGTTTGGCTGAAAATTTAATTATTTTGTTGAAAATTAAACTATTTCGTTCGAAATTAATTCTTTTTGGTTGAAAATTCAACTACTTTGTTGAAAATTCGTTTCTTTTTGAATAAAATTAATTTTTGAACTGAAAATTTAACCAGTTAACTGGTAGGCTCATTAAAGTTCATTTCTTAAGGGGTTTTTAGGTCGCTGATGACGAATCCGGGGTCAAAATTGAGAAATTCAAAATGGCGGATCCAATATGGCGGACTAAAATGCAAAAATCGCGTGACTTGAATGAAAGGCAGTATTAAAGAGCTTTTTTAAGTCGCTGATGACTATTCTACTATATTATCGGGTTTTTCAAAATTTTGACCCCTAATTCGTCATCAGCGACCAAAAAACCTCTTATTCCTGACTTTCATTCAAATCACGTGACTTTTTCATTTTAAGTTACCATATTTGATCCGCCATATTGGATTCGCCATTTTGACTTTCTCAATTTTGACCCCAGATTCATCACCAGCGACCAAAAAAACTAGGGCATACAAATTTTTATCAAAATCCATTAAGATTTGTGGCAGTTATTCCAAGTGCGCATATATGCGTCATTACCAGTTAACTGGTTAACTATTCTATTTTTCGTTGAAAATGTAGTTGTTTAGTTAAAAATTTAACTATTTGGTTGGAAATGCATCTTTTCCAGTAGAAAATTCAATCATTTGGTTCGAAATTCATCTATTTTGTTGAAAATTCGTCTTTTCTGGCAGAAAATTATTCTTCTTGGTTGAAAATCAATATTTTTGTCTGATCATTCAACTACTTGGTTGTCAGTTGAATTCTATTGTTCAAAATTCATTTCCTTGGTTGAAGATTCATGATTTTATTTGAAAATACATCTCCTTAGTTGAAAATTTAACTATTTTATTGAAAATTCACTTTTTTAAATTGAAAATTGAAAAATTCATCTCTAATCAATTACTTTTGTTTGAAAAGTCTACTGTTATATTATTGTTCAAGAATTTATCTTTTAATGGTTAAAAATTGCATTATTTAGCTGGAAATTTAGTAATTTCTTTCAAAATTAATTCTTTTTTGATGAAAATTCAACTGTTTTTATGAAAATTCCTCTTCTTGTTTAAAAAAATCATCTCTTCGGTAGAATTTTTGAGTTCAAAATTAAATTATTTTGTTCAAAGCTATCTAGGGCATAGTCTTATTTTTTGGTAGAAAATAGTTACTCTTGTTATTAATTCATCTTTTTGGTTTACAATTTTATTTGGTTAAGGGTTGAACTCTTTTGTTAAAAATAAATTTTCTTGGCAGATGATACAACGTTCTCAAATTTCGTGCGCCCCTGGGTCATCTCTTTGGTTGAGAATTAAAATTTTTTGGCTGGAAAATGATTTTTTCACTGAAAATTTCACACTTTTTGTCGAAGTTTCATGGAGTTTGTTGAAAATTTAATATTTTCTAAGAAACTTTTTGTGGGTCTTAGGAAATTGTAAATATTCCAGAAGTGGACGTCGGAATTAGGTGAATCTAAAGAAACACTTTGAGAAAAAATAAATTTCTAGAACAATACAGATTTATATTCTCCCACATTTCAAAATTTTCTGAAGCATTCATTTTATAGAAATATTATGTGGGTCATGACTAACCAACGACTTTCAATGAAAAGTCAATTTTTAGAATTCACAGTTTGTGGTTTCATACTTTCAGCTCAATTAGTTGGCAATTTACGTACGTTGAAGGACACTGCAAGCCATGCCCGAAACCGTGAGTAATTCCAAGTTCCAGTGTAATGAGTTTTTATAAAACGAATTTTAGATTCTACGATGGGGCATGCTGTGAGCGCTGCAATATCAGGCGCCGATGTTAAAGATGGAAAATATATTTTGTTTGAAGGAGATACTGTTACGTTTTCTGCTGCTTTCAAAACGAGTAAGTTGATAATAATACATATGTATACCATAATAATGGTTAAGATCAGTTCAGATTTTGAAAGTTTGTGTAAAACAAGGAAGTTGTTATTTCTATATCATAATTTTTTTTACTCAAAAGAAATCTTTAAAGAGAACTGCGTAGCTAGAAAGCTAACACATTAATTGTATAATTAGAGAGATTTCTATTAAACCAAGTACCTTCTGATATAAATATCTATCACGGTTGTGTTAAAGTGTAAGATTTATTCAATAATTATAAATGAATACATTCTAAACTGAAATTTTCAGACCAGGAAGTGAAGAAAGCCAAAGTTGTTATAAAATTAGTTGGGAGTAATTATATATATAAATTTCCATTAACTAATACGCATATATGCAAGGTTTTGAAGTGTCCTCTTCAAAAAAATAAGCAGTACAATCTGGAAGAGTCGCTAAAAATAAGTTCCAATCGTTTGAAGGTACGATGATACGCACCTACTACTCAGTCAACCTAATGATTTTATTGATTTAACTCCAAAAGAATCTTGAAACTTGACGTAATCAATAGTTATTTTGCAGCATAAACTCACTTTGCAGATGGAAGTAATTGATGAGGATAGTAATGCAGTTATTGCTTGTGCTCAGCTTCCTGTGAAAATTTATTAGATAAGTGATATCTCTAATGAAGAAAGAAGTCATAGTTAAAATTTCATCTTGCTCAGATGTTACTCAAAACTTCTTATTGATTACAATGTAACAGTGGCTACAAGAGTTTGAATTCTTAAGAAATAAAAAAATGTAAGCAATCTGATCAGATGACAATTATTTCACCATGATTCTTTGGTACTGCTCCGATAATTCCTTCAGACACCTTCTCTCAATATCTCTATTCTAGCTATACTTGTAATATGTATCGACTTTATGATATACCCGGTAAACGGAAAATGGTGAAAGATATTCACTTTTGCTGATCCAGGGATCTTTCTAAATCCCTTTGTCCGTTTCCAGCTAAATTTTTGGATGTATCAGAAATAATTGACGTTTCACAGCTGAACTTTTTGTTACCGTGCCCTGCTGGAAGATTAAAAAGATATAACTATTCTATCTCTTTCAATGGGACCGAGAATACAAGAAGCATAATAAGCAAGTAGCTCACGGTTCGTGTTATCGAATGCCTTACGGTAGTCAATCTAAGCCATGGACAGATTGTGTCGATACCTGCTCGAGTCCTGGGTAATACACCTGCCTATTAACAGGTTCTCCCTGCCATTTGCCAGCCCTCTCTTGCATGCACGTTGTTCAACTATTGCACTTCATGTCGGCTCGATAGATGTTAATATCATCTCTTTGAGGATGCCAGTGAATAACTTGTAGCCGGTGTTTGAACAAGCTATGGGCCTGTAGTTCTTTGGATTTGACAAATCTCCAGTCTTAGGGATCAATACCGTGCGCCCTTCCACTAGCTACTGCCGTTGCGCCATTCCTCCTTCGTGGATAGGCCAACACGATACTTCTTGTCGAAGAGATAGCGAGTGTGAGTTTTGTCTTTGAGCATGCTCAGAGTCGGCCTACTCACGATGTCGGTTGAGATCCGCACTGCTGTCGAGATCCTTCCGCCTTTTACCAATTTTAAGATCCAGGCCGCCTTCGCAGCCACGGCCTTGATGGCGAAATGGAGGGGCTCCAACCCTGTTAGTGCCTCCAATGCCATTGTGGCTGTCGACTTCGAAGCGCCACTGACGCCTTTTAGAATCAGTCCCCTGATTCTTTCCAGTCGAGACTTCACAGTGGATAGTTCGACTCTGCTCCACCAGACCATCACCGCATAGGTTAGCCTGGGTTGCAGAATCGCTGTGTAGATCCACATAAGTGTCTCCAGCTTCAAGCCCCAGGTTTTCTCTATGGCTCTCCGAAGAGCGTATTGAGATGCTGTCCGCGCACGATAACCAGTATATCGTCCGCGTAGCCTATGACGTGGTAGCCCTAACTCGTGAGCAGATGGAGCAGTTCATCCACTACCACGCGCCACAGTAGGGGTGATAAAACGCCTCCCTGTGGACATCCTGAATCAACGGTTCCACATAAAGTGGCACCACCCTTCTTCGTTGTTCGGTTCCTATTGGCCAACATGTGACAGGTCCATTCCACGACTGCGATAGGCACACCATGTGCAATCATCGCCGCCCTGATCACCTCTTTGGAGGTGTCGTTGAACGCTCCTTCGATATTCTTAAAGGTTCCAATCGCGAGGCCTCTCTGCTTCAGTTGTTCTTCGATTAGGTTTACTGGTTCGCTCAGGGCCATCTCGGTCGAATGACCAGGCCTGTAGGCGTGCTGCTCCTTGTGAAGTGACCTATTTGATAAGAACTTGTCGCAGATATATTTATCTACAAGTCTTTCCACTGTTTTTAGTAGGAAAGGTGTAAGGCTGATTGAACTGAAATCCTTGGATGAATTATAACCGAACTCTCCATGCCGTCGGAACATATCCCAGCGTCAAACTAGCCCTAGCAAGTCTCACAAGCGGCCCTTTGATGATCTCTTCAGCCCTCTCTAAGAAGATCAGATATAAGCTATTCGGACCAGGAGACTTGTAAGGACTAAAATACTTCAGGGCCGCCCTGACCCTGGAAGAAGTAACAATCTCGTTGGCTAGCCGCCGTTTCGGACCCAGCTGAGCCACAGACGGCTTTGGTTGCCTCAGAGGTGTCGCCTCCTTTTCTACAGGCTTTATGAAGCCCGAAAAATGTGTCTTGATCAAGTGAGCCAAGGTGTCCTCGTTTGACGCTGAGTATCCCCCGTCAAGCAATTTTAGGGTGCCGAAAATAGCATCCGGGTTTTGAGAGAACAGCTTGTCCAGTCTAGCTGCCTCTGCTCCTTTCTCGATGTCTGTGCAAAGTTGGTCCAGCTTTTTGGTTCGCCTTACACATTGCACCCCTGTATTCATCTCCCATCGTCGTAAATGAGGTCCATAGTTCATCCGTTTTGTCAGTACTGGCACGTCTAACCTCTCTCTGGTTTCCTTGCGAAGCGATTTGAGTTTCCCGTTCCACCAATGTGTCTCTCCAGTCTTTCGATCTCTTCTGGGTTGACAATTACTTTCATATGTAAATTTGTTGGCTCCGTGAAAATTTTGGCTGCCATCTCTAGGGCGTGCACGTCTCTAATTGACCTGGGCACCTCCGAGAATGCACTCCTTAGTTCCGTGGAAAACTGGTCCCAGTCCGTTCTTCTTGGATTCCTGGCCCACTTAGTGCCCGCGGGTAGGACGGAATCCAACTCGAACTCTATCTGTGAGTGATCTGAGAGAGTAGGTTCGTATGAGACACTCCACTTCTTGACATTGTCTCTAAACCTAGCGGTACAGAGAGTGATGTTGATGACTTCCTCCATGACCGATTTACGAAACGTCAGGGTACTTCCCGTATTAAGAATATCTAAATCAGTAGTGATTGGGTATTCCAACAGATCATTACCTCTTGAGCTGATGATGGGAATTATGATCGCACCCCAGCAGAAGAGGAAGACCCCTTACCTTGCAGTAATCCACCACTGTACGTACCTCCACTAGTGGGTTGGTATCGCTGTTATATGGAAAGTAGGCCGATCCCATGACTAGCTTCCCTATCCCTTCAAGGTCTGTGGCTATCACCATCAGGTCTCTTGAATATAGCTCTAGCAGCGGGAAAACGTTGACTCTCTTTACCAGTATGCAGGCCCTTGGTTTGATCGCCTTGGGGTCTCTTTGAAAAAATCCAGCCCCCCCCCCCCTGATCCCCTTATGGTATCTCGAACTAACCAAGGTTCCTGGATTAGCGAGATACCTGTGTGCATCGCAGCCATCCCCCTTTGCAGAACCGCAGATGCGCCTTTGCTGTGATGCAAGTTAATTTAAGTAATGATTAGGCCATGAGCAGTCATTTTATGTCTGCTCCCGGTATTCCTGTGTTCCAACAGGCTTCTTCTGTCCCTGGCCGGCAACCCTAAAGTTGACCTGTCTCAGGTGGTAGAAGAGCCTGTTGTTGAGGACCGCTGTGTCTTTATCCTGAGGCCGATCGTGCCTGACGATTCGCCAGGACGCTGTCCTCAGTGAAGGGTTGAATCCCTCCAACCGCCGAAGGACCACAGACGGGTCTTCCAACTCACCTGGAAACCACGCCGTAGCCCGCACCATCTTTTGGAGTCTCAACCCCATCTACTTTTAGAACTGCGCCTTCCCAGGGCCTTGTCTTGGCCACTGTATTATGTAGACCAGCTTTAGATTCTAGGTTGGCTGCGAAAAATACGAAGACCCTTCCCCTACAGAAGGAGGTTTCTAATTTTGGCCCTTGATCTGGGGAAACTCTTTCGAGCGCCCTCCAGATGGCCTCCCTGAAGAGCTCAAACTACTCCGGAGTCAGCAGTGAGTCTGGGCAGCTCATGTCCCCTACCACCACCATCAGGGAATTAGTCTTCTGGGCAGCTGTCAGTACAGCCCCCGACGACTCCTTGTTTGCTGGCTGCTGGGCTTTCTTATGCCTCTTCATGGGCTTAGCCCCCCCCCCCCCCAGGTGGTGTGTCTTTTGAGCCCCTCCCTCTCTTCTGGGCCTTGGTGCTGGTAGTCAGCGTTGAGGTTGCCGATGGTCCAGCCCTCGCAGCTGCTCTACTGGCCTGATTCGCTGTCCTCCTCAGTTTCCTTATCAGGCCTTTGTTCTTTCTGGAGGACTCATTGGCCGCTTGTGTTTCCATAGCCTCATTCAGAGGGACCGTCAATCCACCACCCTTCTTCCTTCCTTCGATTTTTTGTTTGTTTTTGTGTGTTCCATTTTTATCACACGAGCAGCTAGGAAAATTTAAGGACCGCCCCTGCAGAGTCCCGCATGCAAGGGTTCGGTCTCAGGTGTCCCCGAGAGGCCGTTAGGACACCTTTGTAACCCTCGGTGCAAAAGTGCCACGGGAACGATTACTCTACACCCATGGCTTAGGGGGGTGGCCATATTGAGTGAGACACTAAATGAATATCCGTTTGTAGGCCACCAGTATGTAGGTTTCTTGGCCGCTGCAGATGGAAGTAATTGATAAAGATAGTAATGCAACTATAGCTTATTCTCAAATTCCTGCAAAAATTGTCTAGGAAGTGATATCTAATGAAGAAAGAAGCCACGTTTTAAAATTTTGTCTTACTTCCACACTGCCATGCAAAAGTTTCCGGTCGCTTGATAATAAATTCTTTCGAAGTTGGAGACTGTTTTCTGATTTGACGATCAAGTTCATCCCAAAGAAGTTTGATTAAGTTGAGATCAGGCGATCGAGGTGGCTACTCCGTGACTTGCAACGTACCTTCTTTTTGTTTATTCAGCAGATAATTTTTGCAAAGTTTGAATGAGTGCTTCAGATCGTTATCTTGTTGCATTACGAATCCTGGGCCGATAACCATCCAAGCTTTGCAAAAACTATATCTTGAATAAACAAAAAGATAGTAGATTTTAAATCATGGTGTGGCTACCTCGATCACCTGATCTCAACCCAATCGAACTTCTTTGGGACGAACTGGGTCGTCAAATTAGAAAACTGACTTCAATTTCCAAAAAAACACTCTGGAACATGTTGAAAAGAACGTGGGAGCAGCTTGAACCATCTGCGCTAGAAAAGCTTGCCAACAGAATGCCACGAATCATCGCAAAACAGTTGGAAGCTGAAGGTTGATTTTTTGATGAAAAAAATGTGTAACTGTTAAAAAATGGGTTAAAATATAATTAGGAGTTAGATTTTACCGAGTTGAGATATGGCTAACTAGAAACGGGTGGTTTTATTAAAACTGGAAAAGGAGTCAAATACAAATGAGAAGTAGATTTTGCCGCGTTAGGGTATGGCCAATTCCAACCGGGTGATATTTTTTAAATACTCAAAATATAAAAACTATAAACGAGTTTTTTTTTGAAATTCTGAAATGGGTTCAGATATAATTGAGAGGTAGATTTTTCCGGGTTGCGGTATGGCCAACTATAAACGGGTATTTTTTTAAATTATAGAAATGTAGTCGAATGTGATTAAAGGATGGATGTCGCTCAGTTGATGTCATCACCTGTAATCAAAAAATTCACGCAGATATGTTAGTAATATTCAAAGTTATGATAGAGCATAAAAAAATATATAAACTATGAATGATGATGATGATCAGGACGAGTAGCTTAATAGAATACTCGGAGTATATACGTTGCAACTCCCTTATAAGGTCTTTATACCTCTACTTCTCTTCATTTTCCTTAGATGTGATGTTCTTTTCGGCTGCCACCGAAAATCCGATAACAAACATAGTTCATTTCTCGAAGTCCAGGAAAGCTATGTCGGGCGTCGAGTGCGCGACAGAAACAATTGTCGGGAATATGAAGTTCCAGTATACGCAGCACTTCTCATTTTCGACTATATTGACTCTATTGCCTCAGGGTTGTTTGACGGAGCGGTATCAGGGCTAATGCCATAAGAGTTATAGAATAGTAATAAAGCACTCTTAGTGCCTATGTACCCTAGGCTCTCGGAGTATGCATGAAACGTTCTTCAGCTATCATCGGGAATACCTTGGCTCAAAATGTGGCGACGGTATGCTAAAGTGCGAATGATACTGTCTTTACAAGCCAAAATGAAACCCTCCGTATCCGACTTCGATCCGGGTGATTTCAAGAAAGCAAACGTTAGCTCATACGACATCGACTGACCCTTCACATTTCTTTGGAAGATGGCGTGCATCCTCTTGTAGAGGAGCTGTTTGCGGAAGTTTTTCTACTGTGCTTTCTTGATTCGGGCCTTCAAGAGTGAGTACTTAAGATGAGTAATGTTTGATGTATTTTACTCACCTCTGATATTGAAGACAACGATCAGATGCCTCTCTGAAAGGTGACGCTGTTACTTGTCACATGATGTTTTACAGATTGGATAGTGAATCTGTTTTTCTAGTGCGGCATCAATCTCTCTATGTACCTCACGATGTGTGAATGATCCTTTAAGCTTTCCAACAGACAGATGATACAGTCTACGGGAGGTCGAATCGAAAGCTTCCCGTTAGTCAATTCAGGCCATTGATAGGCAGCGCTGGTAGTATGCTGTGTCCTTGCAGAGACATTTATCGATGAGCAGGTTCTCCCGACATCCTGTTAGGCCTTTCTTTAGGCCGCGTTGTTCGCACATCCCTCACCACAAAAGTCCGATTGTGCAAACAACCCTATGATGTAGGTTAGCTGAGAAGATGTCATACAGCGTGTTCAAGCAAGTTATTGGCCTGTAATTCTTAGGGTCAGAGAAGTTGTCCATCTTCGGGTGGAGTACTGTGCGTTCTTCCACCAAACACTCCGGAATAGGCTCCTCCGACTTCAGATATGAGGTGTAAATGCCGGTCAGATATTGGTGGGTTGGAGGAATCTTCTTCCACCAGAAGGTCTTGATACCATCTGGTCCCGGAGCGGAACTCTCAATACTTTTTTCATCTCCTCGGTAGTGACAGGTGGGCATTCCTCCTCAGGTGTTATGAGGGCAAAGAACACCCCCTTGAAGCTATTTATGTTCTTTGTGTCATCATTTAGTGGGTGCTGGACTTCGGAGACTTCTTACCCAAATGCCACGACCTCCTCTGGTTCGGGCGGGTGGTCGACAGTGACGCTCTAGACTTCTCCTAGCGTCAGATAGTACCCATATTCTGGCAACAACATGCTGCCTGATGTGGAGCTGCCAGATGTAGTCAATCACACACTGAATGCGGGACGCGTACTGTCTTGCCCAACCTATCTTGTTGCTGAGTGCATGCATTTGTCTTTTGGTCTTATGATCAGCCGCTGGTTTCGTCTTACGGTTTACATCCGCCGAAGTTCTTGCTGCATTATACACTCTACAATTGATAGTTCAGAGGTCGGATTCTTCAAAAAAATCTCCACGAAGTTTGTCATCCAGTTCAGCCAGATCTTTAGGCTTGAGAGAAACTTGGATGTTGATATTTCTCCTCGTCCTAAAGCATCGCTCTTCATCTACTGGATGCCTGCCCGCGGTTGACCTTAGTGTCGCTTCTCTTTCTCTGTAGCCGGCTTGTTCTAGCTGCGGTTGAGTAGGCGCTCCGCTTATATAACCCTTTTTCCGGAGTTCCTTGGCATGGTTTCGCAGACCTTGACGCAAAAATGCGAGAGCTCTGGGTGTTTCTCGCACCACAGAGCATGCAGTTGCGCCATGTAACCTTATCGCTTAGGGGACATACTGGTATCATAGCACTCCAGCAGGTCCTTCCTGAGTCGATCCGTCCACTCAAAAGTATTAAGATTTTGCAGGTCCTTCGCATTGACTCTGCCTTGATTGGCTCCCCCAACTCAAGGGTAGTTGGCATTGTTGTCCGATCCATTGTCGGGAGCCCTGTGCCTTCAATTGTATTAAACTGCACTTACTGCAACTATGTTGGGTGTTATCATTGTTGTTTCCACGAGAATTCGTGTCATTTTACAAGAAGCATTTTACAAAAAGAAGTTTTTCCTCTTTTGGAAGTGCGCTCGTACCTATCATATCATAGTGGTTTCAGTGTCAACTCCAAAGACGAGTTTTTTCAATTGCTTTTAAATAACGTTTGTTCAAAATTCGCTTATTCCTTGCAACGTTATATAACTGATAACAAAAATACGCATGTGACGTTGACTGTATCTACCGTACTATCTAATACATTATAAGTATGTGGGTTTTCGAGTGAAACTTTCATCGTGAATTTTATTCTGTACTTAGCACTTGCACAGACAAGATGTTCAATATTCTTTTCGCAACTACCATCTTTGCTTTATCCTTAGGCCAGGCTCCAAAATTTGAGAAATGCAGTAAGTATAAAAATAAATTAGTTCAAAATAATTTTTTTCTATTTGTTTTACGTTCGATAGTTCCATTAAAAATGCAAAAATATGGTATAATAAAGAAATTAAAATATTAAATATGATTTTTATAATAGAACCGCAATTTTGTGTACGCCTCTCTTTAAAATATTGGCTGCATTTTGATATATGTTCAAATAAATTATGGAAATTAGGATGATTCTCCTTTTTCGCTTCCTCATTCCCACATCGTGGGTGTGGTGAGCCCACACTTGTAGTTATTTATAACTACAAGAAAAACCTAGAAACACTACCCGAATCGGGTAGTGTCACGCCTACCCTGAAAGGGAAATGGTTTAATGGTATATATATAGAGGAAGCTTTGTAATGGTAACATTTTCGAAATTTTTTGAATTCATTTAATTAAACGTTCCTCAATTCAAAAATGTCTAATACAATGTTCTAAGCAATTGTCCGGATGTATGTGTGTGTGTGAATGTGTGGGTGTCAGACTTTTTTGTGAACACGATAACTTGAAAACTGTGGCAAATAAATTGATGAAATTTGGAGAGCTTATTTCCTAAAAAATATTTATTCCATTTTTTAGCACTTTATAATATTTTAAAAATCGGTTATTTATAGTAAAACTTTTTTCATTAACGTAATTCAAAGTTGATGCTAGAATATGAAAGATTCCTTGGTTCGAGACGAATCGATTGACCTATAATATTAATACATATTATTAAAGAGTAGGAAAGTTATGGTAATATATATATTATTGAAATTGAATTTATAGTAAAAATTTTCTCATCCTCATAATTTAAAGTTGATGCGAGAATAGAAAAGTTGTGTTGATTCGAGACGAATCGACTGACCTATAATATTGATACCTTTTATTGAAGAGTAAGGAAGCTGTGGTAATGCAAAATATTTGAAAACACGGTTTTTTATAATAAAACTTTTTTCACTGACATAACTCAAAATTGATGCAAGAACGGAAAAGATTCCTTTATTCGAGGCAAATCGATTAGCCTATAATATTAATACACTTGATTGAAGAGTAAGGAAGTTATGCTCATTTATAGCATTTGAAACATCTGTTACAAACAGAAAAACTTTTTTCATCGTCATAATTCAAAGTTGACGTATTGATAGAAAAGACTTCCTGACTATAAATTTTCAAATAGAATAATTCTGACAATTTTTGTAAAAAAAATCATAAAGCTGGGAAAAAGGACAGGTTGCGGCAGAACTTTTCCCTTCTCTTTTCCAGCTCGAAAAATTATCATTTCGAATACAAGATATGATTTGTCTGATTTTTCATTGTATTTTAAAAGTTTTTTGTATTATTTTGTAATTTTGTATTTTTGGTGAATTTCTATTTTTAAATTGATTAAGATGAATACTTTGGCTGGTCTATTATTCAAAAGAATCACTAATGCTTCCTCTATGAGGAAGCAAATACATTTGCTAACGGGAAGCAAAGTGCTCTTGAAATAAGCACTTGTAGATTCTTTCAAAATAAGTCTAAATACTTTCTGAACAAATAAGCATGAAACACTTTCCTTTTTTCTGTTGCAACGGAAATGAAAATGCACGCACCTATTATAACCGTTGAGTAAATGAAAAAATGCCTAAAAATCCAAAATGCGAGTTGTTTTTTTCGAAAATATTTTAACCTGATGTTCTCAAAACAAACAATTCCAGTTTTATTTTAATATTTTATTTTTTGAAATTCTCAATCATATATCATATATGTATAAGGGTGATTCAAAAAAGATTATTCCCGAATCTAAATACGCACACTAGCCAAAGTTGTACTTTTTTAGTCAACAAATTAAAAAAAAATGAGGATCGTATATGACTCAGAGATCCCTTATCATACATTTCTATTTTAAATTGATTTTCTGTTTCCTCAATATAAAATTATCCTCTTTTATACTACCATAATTGTAAATAATTTCATGACAATTTTTAAACTCATTGTTAAAGAAAATATTTTTTTGAATATATATTTATTTGAAAGCCTATCTATTGATCTAGGTGGTTGAAAATTCAACTCTTTTGTTGAAAATTTGCTTTTTTTCATACAAAATTAATTTTTAACTGAAAATTGAACTATTCCATTTGAACATTTATCACTCTAGTTGAAAATTCATCTCTTTTGGTAAAAATTTCATCTGTTTGCTAAAAATCCAATTATTTTTGATACAAAATTATTTCGTTTTGTTTGAAAAGTCTACTATTATATTTTTGGTTGATAATTCACCTTTCTTTGGCTAATGTTTTATTATTAGGTTGAAAATCTAATTATTTTGTTTTAAATTCAATTATTTTGTTGGAAATTCGAGAATTTCGTTCGCAATTACATAATTCTTTTTGTTTGAAAATTCAACTTATTTGATGAAAACTCGTCGTTTTGGTTAGAAAATTCTAATCTTTGGTTAAATATTGAAATATTTTGTTGAAAAATTAATGTTTTTGACTGAAAATATAACTATTACATTTTTTGTAGTATTATTATTATTATACCATTAAGCCATTTCCCTTTCGGGGTAGGCGTGACTTGCTCGGTTGGAGAATAGTAGTGTGTATATGGGTATATAGGTATAAGGTAGGTAGGAATATAGGTGTGAGGTGGATAGGTATATAAGTGTTAGGTATATATATTTTAGATTGATCTGGAATTCTCGTGTTATTTATTTAAATGACACGTTCACTCCGCAACACTGCTCCGACCCAGGTTGCTGATCAATCTCTCTAGCGATCACCCCAAGTGAAGAGCCTCACAAAATTGTTATGTATGGTTCTCCACTTGGGCCCATTAGTATCCAAGATCTTTGTTTCAGGCGTCATTCATTCTACTGTCACTCTGTTTACAAACGTAAATTTATCTTTTTTAGCTGAACATTCAACTATTTGTTTAAAAATTCATGTATTTTGTTGAAAAATCGTCGTTTTTGGTAGAAAATAATGACTCTTGGTTATAAATTCATGTTTTTGGTTGAAAACTTAACTACTCGGTTAAGAGTTGATCTGTTTTGTTACAGATTATTTTTTTGGGCAGATGATTCATCATTTCAGTTGAAAACTTCATCTCTTTGTTAACTTTTTTTTGGCTGAAAGTTAATTTCTTTTACTAAAATGTAACGATTCGAAGTTTCATGTATTTTGTTGAAAATTTAACGTTTTCCCAAACATTTACTGTAGGCCCTAGGGAATTGTAAACATTTCAGCAGTGGGATTCGGAACTAGGTGAATCTATAAAAGAAGCATTTGAAGAAAAAAAAATATTTAGAGCCATAGAGATTTATAGCCCAATATAGGAAAATTGGATATTTTCTCCCACTCTGAAGTTCATAATTTTCTAAAAAATTTATTGCTTTAGAAACATTATATCGGTTTAAAAATTAATTTTTTGCTCCGCAAAAGTGGATCATTTTGATCTGAAGTTGATAATCAGAATGTCAATTTCTATATCATTTTTCCATGTCGTTATAACTTGTTCGGTTTATCGTCAATTTTTAGAATGCATATTTTGTCGTTTCATACCTTCAGCTCAATCAATTGACAATTTATGATATATAATATGAAACTTGATAATTAGCTTTTGTAAAAATAATTTTAGATTCCACGATGGGGCATGTTGTGGGTATTACACTATCCGGCGCCGAAGTTGAAGATGGAAAATATATTTTGAAGAAAGGCACCAATATTACCGCTGATGGTGATTTCATACCGAGTAAGTTGATAAATATATGTACCATATAATAATGGTTCATATTAGTTCAGATTTTGAAAGTTTGTGTAAAACAAGGAAGTTGTTCTTTCTATATCATTTTTTTTGTTACTTAAAAGAAATCTTCAAAAAGAACTGTATAACTAAAAATCTAATACATTGCATATTTAGAAAGATTTTTATTAAACCGAGTGCCCTCCAATATGAACATTTATCATAGCTGTAAAAAGAGAATTTAAATCCGGCTAACCCGCAACTTTTTTGAAATACGTTTTCTTGCATTTTTGAAATCTGTAATATCAGGCTGACATAACACCGTTACAGAAATTTCGAAATGTCTTACTTTTTCAAAAATCTTTGAAAGTAGCCGAAAAGCCTACCTAAGGGTCGCAGAATTCAAAACCGGCTAACCCTATATGGGCTGTTATGGAGAATCTGTGTTTTTCATAATAATTCCGAGGGTTTGAGACTTTTGAGCAAAGTAGTGTACTCTGACATCTATCATCAGAGTGTCGACTCTTGAAAGCGTTCGCTATTGTATCGCGCTCCGACATTTGATTATGGCGTTATTGTTTTATTGAAAATCAACTTTGTGTAAGTATTTCTTGATTGTACAGAGTTTTCCGATTACAATGATGTAACTTTCATGAATGTTTAGTGCAATAAGCCGTAACAAGGAGTCGTAATGATGAATAAGCAAACACCCCCGGGGTTAGCCGCTTGAAAACTCAAAAGCTCATAGTCAAGTATAGCGTTGAACTTTTTACTCGGGACTTTTTATAAGTGCTAATCGTACCAAGGACAAATAAATTCATCAACGCGATACTCAAAATAACAATATGCGAAAGTTCTTACGTCGCCTTGACTCAAAATTGTGGATTCGCCTGTTTCGAATTTCAACCATTCAGATGTGATCCATGTTTTTAAAGTAAGGACACACATATTCCTGTTAATGTGTAAGATTCATTCAATAATGATAAATTCATACATTCTAAACTGTATATAATTTTTAGACCAGGATGTGAAGCAAGCAATATGTGTTGGGCAAGGAATTTTTGGTAGTATTGGTGTTCCATTTCAAATGTCTCATCCGGATGTATGCGAGGTTTTGAAATGTCCTCTTCAAAAAAATGTGCAGTACAATTTGAAAGAGTGGGCGACAGTGCAGTCTGTTATTTTCACGGTATGAATACTCACTACTCAGTCAAACAAATGATAATATTGATTTACATCCAAAAAAATCTTGCAACTTCACGTAATCAATATTTATTTTACAGGTTGATATCATTCTGCAGCTGGAAGTAATTGATAAGGATAGTAACGCAACTATAGCTTGTGCTCAATTTCCTGCAAGAATGATCTCTGAATAAGTGATATCTCTAATTAAGAAAGAAGTCATGGTTCAAAGTTTATCTTACTTATGATACTTAAAATTTTTCATATATCAAAATGAAATAGTGGCTATAAAACTTTGAATTCTTAAGAAATAAAAAAATCTAAGCAATCTAATTATTTCCTTTTCAAATTCAGAGAAATCACTACGTGAAATATAATAATTAAGAGGTAGAATTTGCTTAGGTGGTGTATGGCCAACACTAAAATAGTGTTTCTTTTTCCTACTGGAAATAGGGTCAAATATAATTGAGAGACAGATTTCGTCGGGAAAATAAGGTAGAGCCTACTGTAAACGGGTGGTTTGGTTAAAATACTAGAAATGGGGTTGAATGTAATTAAGAGATACATGCCGTTGGGTTGGGGTATGGCCAACCATAAACGGGTAGCTTTTTTGAAATACTGGAAATGGGTTCAAATATAATTGAGAGGTAGATTTTGCCTAGTTAGGGTTATATATATATATATATATATATATATATATATTTACCATTTAATATTTGCTTGAATTTAAAATATATTTCTTTCCATCAATTCACATTTCCTCATTTCAAAGGAATTTTTTTTTTTTAACAAAATCACATGTTTATAGTTGGTTGGCAAAATCTGCCTCTCAATTACATTTGACCCCATTCTCAGTAGTAAAAAAAAA
>CAKNYM010047409.1:28092-59155 GCA_932195095.1 Andricus curvator | reverse complement strand
TAGTTTAAAATATAATTGAGAAGTAGATTTTATCTAGTTAGGGTATGGCCAACTATAAAAGTGTAATTTTTTAAAACTGGAAATGGAGTCACATATAGTTAAGAAGTAAAATCTGCCTAGATGGTGTATGGCCAATAATAAAAATGTGTTTCTTTTTACTACTGAGAATGGGGTCAAATGTAATTGAGAGGCAGATTTCGCTAACCAACCATAAACGGGTGTTTTTTTAAATACTGGAAATGGGATCGAATATGATTGAGGGATAGATGTCGCCGAGTTGTGGTATGGCCAACAATAAACGGGTGGATTTGGTTGAAATACTGGTGGAAATTGCCTAGATCGTGCATGGCCAACAATACAAAAGTGTTTCTTTTTACTACTGAGAATGGGGTAAAATATTATCGAGAGGTACAATTTGCCTAGTTGGGGTATGGCCAACTATAAAAAAGTTTTTTTTTTTAATAATAATATATAATAATATACTTTCCGTTTGTATCAGAAAAAATTCCATCAGTTGAGGCTTTGCTACAAAAATCTTTTCGATGAAAGTATCTTCCTGCTTTTTAATAAAAAAAAGAGAATATACTCTTTTTGTTGCAAACCAGTCAGTGCACATACCTAAGTACCAAAAGTGTAATTATTCAGAGGGAAATAAAAAAACACTTAAAAAACGCAGATTCCGCCTTCAAATGAAATACAAAAAGTCAGTTTCGAGATATGACCGGGAGCTGGATTGAACGATGAAACGTTTTTTTTCAATTTTGACTTTTATCCTATGAAATGTGACTTTATGACAATATATTGTATAAAATTTGTATTTTTCAGATTCATTAGAAAAATTACATTCTTTAACAAGATACATACTGATTTAATTTTAATTTATTTTGATTGTAGAATTATCTGAATATTTTTCAAACAGAAAATATTCAAATTTTATAATTTTGAAAATTCAAAGTTTCTTGATTAACAAATGCAATAACCGCAACTAATCTTGAAAAGTCAGGGATTTTGAAGAAAATCCTGCAAAAGTGAGGGAATTTGTGTAAAAGGCACTTTAAATAACTGCCAAGGATAATAAATTAAATTTTTTTATTCCATTTATAAAATATTTTATCTTAAAAATGTTACAATATAAATATTCTGGTATTTGAAAATTAATGCTCAGGGAAAATGAAAGATTGTTCGGGAACAATTTAGATAATTTTGAAAATGAAGTCTTGCTGCCACTGTGATATATTTTTGTCAGTAATTTACTTGTCTTTTATTTCTAATAATTATTTCAATTGTTTTCTTTTGCCAAGTATAATTTTAGCTACAAAGTTTATTATTTCGTTAAAAATTAAAAAAAAATATTAAAAAGTCGTTTTTGTTTGTTTGTAAAATTCGCTGTTTTGTTAAAAACTTATACTTTAGTGTTGAAAATTCAACTGAAATCTTTCTTTGTTTAAAATTCAACTATTTTGATGAAAAATCGTCCTTCATGCTCAAAAATTAATCTGCTTTAGTAGAAATTTCATCTTTTTTGCATACAAATGCAATGTTTGGTTGAAAATTAATATTCTTTGGCCAAAGATTTATAGCATCCAATTAATGTTGTCAAAACAAAACATTTTTTTTTATTTGGGATATTTTAATCATTCAGAATTGTTGATTTTCATGCATTTGAACTTGAGGAGTAATGAAATTATTTTGAAATCCCTCAAAATTGTGATTTAAATTTCAAAATTTGGCAATTAATTTCAACCATTCCTGACGTTACTTTCTTTTAAATATTTTGTTTTGCTATAAAAATTAAATAAGTTCGGAAGAAACTTGTTTAAGTGAAAATGCAGGGTTCCTACAAAATCTCAATTTCGAAATTACTTTCCTTGACAAATTTTTGATTTTCCATGACCGTCATAAATTTTCCTTTCAGGCATAAAAACAGCCTTATACCTAGGAGATCAATAATTTTAATGCAAAAGAGAGGTTTGTTTTTAAAATTGTAAACACTTTAAGTGACAACAGTCATACAGAATTTTATATGGGCCAATTCACAAATTATGTAAGACATACTATTCAAAGATAAATTTTGCACCGAAAACGAAAGAATTAAATTTTCAGTTAAAACAATTCATTTGCAACTAAGAAAAAAAAGGATTTTCAACAAAATAGTTACATTTTTTACTAAAGAAATGAATATTTAATCAGAAAAATGAATTTTTAACCGAATAGTTGAATTTTCAATCCAAAAGAGATGAATTCTGAACCAAAAATATACTAGGGGACTTTTTAATTAAAAAGAACTAACTTTTAACCAAAAAAGTCCACTTTTCTACCAAAAGATAAATTTTCAATTCAAAAGGATGAATTTGCTATGCAAAAAGAGGACTTTTCACAAAAACAATTGAACTTTCGACAAGAACATTTTTTTTCAACAAAATAGTTGAATTTTCAACAAAATAATGAAATTTTCAACCAAATGGTAGAATTAAAAAATAATAATTTTTGGACCAAGAATATAACAGTAGACTTTTCAGTTAAAAATAATTAACTTTCTGCCCGAAATAGTTGAATTTTCTTATTGGGTTCTATTAATTCAGTTTACTTTTCGGCGAAAAAACAAAGAAAAAGGAGAATTTTCTTAAAAACAGGGAAAAAAGAGGAATTCGATAATCAAGGGAAAAGAGGGATCTTAAATTTTCAATCAAAAAAGATGAATTTCCAACCAAAAATGTGACAGTTGACATTTTAATTTTTTTTAAATTAATTTTAGACCAAAAACAGTTGAATTCAACCAAAAAGACGAATTTTCAGCAAAACATATAGTTGAATCCTCAACCAAAAAGTTGTGTTTTTTAAACCAAAAATATGTAATTTCTACAAAAATAGATGAATTTTCAAACGTAAAAGACGAATTTGCAGACAATTTTTGAATTTTTCACGAACTACAAAAATTAATTTAAATTTCTGTTTATCGAATATTCTCTGACCAGTTTTTTAAATTCCCTGACTTTCTGGAGTTTCTGGACAAATTGTTAAATTTTTAAGCAAAAAGATTAATTTTCTACCAAAAAGAACGAATTTTCAACAAAAGACGATCAACTTTCAACAAAATAGTAGAATTTCGAACAAAAAATGTTTTTCAACTCAAAATAATGAATCATCCAGCAAAAAAATGAGTTTTTAACAAAGTAGTTCCACTTTCAGCTAATTAGATGAATTTTCAACAAAATAGTTGAATCCTCAACAAAAAAAGATTAATTTTCAAATAAACGGTTGTGATTTTCAAACCAAAAAGATGCAGTTTCTACAAAAATAGATGAATTTTTAATCCTAAGAGACGAATTTTCAACCAAAAAGAATGACTTGAAAAAATTGTTGAATTTTTAACAAAATAAATTTAACTTCAAATTCAGTTTATCGAAAATTCGCTGACTTTCTGGAATTTCCTGACCTGAAATGCAAAAATGTTGCACGGCGAAGAATTTTCAAGAAGAATTTCCAAGCAAAAAGATTAATTTTCTACCAAAAAAAAAAGAATTTTTAACAAAATGGATGAATTTCCAACCACATACTTGAATTTTCGGATAAAAACGATCAACTTTCAACCAAAAATAGAATAGTTAAATTTTCAGTTAAAAAAATTAATTTAAAACCAAAAAAATAATTTTTCACAAAATAGTTAATTACAGTTAAAAAAATTAATTTAAACCCAAAAAAATAATTTTGCACAAAATAGTTAAATACATTAATATAAAGCTTTTATAAATGAAGAATCAGTGTTATTCAATTTAATATTACAATTAAAAAAAAATTCCCCGGCTTTAAACAAAATTCCCTGACATTTCCGGCTTTTTCCAGGTATACAAAAATGCCCTGCAAATTCCAGGTTTTTCAGGTAGGGTAGATACCCTGATTGGAATTAATAAGTAGTTCTGTCACAGGCTAATGTCCTGGAAAAAAGTAAAAAAAAACAACTAATTTAAAAAAAAGTTACATTTATAAACAAAATGAAGAATTTTCAACTAAAATTATGAACCACTTTTCTACAAAAAGATTAATTTTCAATTGATGAGGATAAATTTTATATCTCAAAAGATGAAAAAAAACAACAAAACAGTTTAAATTTTCGACCAAAAAAGATGATTTTTAAACAAAATAGTTGAATTTTCAACAAAATAATTAAATTTTCAACCAAATAGTACAATTTTTAACCAAAAAAGATTAATTCTGAACTTAAAATATAATAGTAGAGTTTTTAATTAAAAAGAATGAACTGAAATTTTTGAAATGCAAAAATGTACACGGCGAAGAAAAAAGTCCACTCTTCAAAATTTCAAGTGGAATTTTCAATTAAGAAAGATTTTCCAGCCAAGAGAGAAAACAAATTGCAAAAAAACTCCTGTATTTCCGAATAAAAAGCATGAATTTTCTGTCTCAGAAGACGAATTTTCCACAAAACAGTTGAATTTTCAACAGAACAATTTAATTTCCAACCAAGTAGCAGAATTTTTAACCAAAAGAGATCAATTCTGAACCAAAAATATAAAAACTTTCTAATTAACTTTTCTACAAAAAGATAAATTTTCTATACAAAAAGATGAATTTTTTATACAAAAAGAGGAATGGTCAACAAAACAGTTGAATTTATAAGAACAAAAAAGAATTTTGGACAAAATAGTTGAATTTTCAACAAAATAATGAAATTTTCAACCAAATGGTAGAATTTAAAAAAAAATAATAATAATTCTGAATCGTAAGTATAATAATAGTAGAATTTTCAATTAAAAATAATTAACTTTGAACAAAAAATGCTTGGATTTTCTTATTGGGTTCTATTAATTCTGTTTTTCTTCAAGCGAAAAAATCAGAAAAAGGTAAATTTTCTTGAAAACAGAGGAAAAAGCGAACAAAGGATGCAAAATTTAAAAATGAAATGTTCAATTTTCAACCGAAAAAGATGAATTCTCAACGAAAAATGTAATAGTTGATATTTCAATAAAAAAATTTAATTTTACACCAAAAACTGTTGAATTCAACCCAAAAAAAGCAATTTTCAACAAAACAGTTTAATCCTCAACCAAAACAGATTAATTTTCAAACAAAAAGATGCAATTTCTACAAAAAAGATGAATTTTCAACCAAAAAGAATGCCTTTTTTTATAAAAAATTTGGAATTTTCTTCAAAATAATAAAATTAAGTTCAACTTCAGTTTATCGAAAATTTACTGACCAGTTATAAACTTCCTGAAATTCCCCGACTTTCTGGAATTTCCTGACCTATAGCAACTCTGAAATGCAAAAATGTGGACGGTGAAGAAAAAAGTCCACTTTTGAAAATTTGAACTTACTTATATTTTACAAATATCACTGTTACAATATAATGTGATCACAGAGCCAAGTGTTTTATTATGAAAATTTGAAAAATTCTATCCGAGTGAAATCGATACATATTTCGAAGCTCGTGATTATTACTCGTAAAGGCTTTAAGTAACTATCACACTTCTTAACCACTCGATTCGCTTTTTATTTCAAACTTGAAAATACCGCGTGTGTTTTGACGAGTAACAATCGCTACAAAACAACTTAAATGCTTACTTAATAAAAAATAGAGTATCTAACGAGGCGATAATTATTTCCTTCGAAGTTCAGAGAAATTCGCTCTAATTGTCGGAAGTTATTTGCGCATAAACACCAGTGCATTGTGTAAAAGTACATGAAATTTTAAGGAAGCTTTTTCGACACTACGAGGTTATTTCGTACTGTGGCGCAAGAGCAGTTTATCAATCTTTCCTGTAGAAATCCCTAAACATCGTTCTGTACACTAAGCGTTTTAACTAGTATTTCGTCCGTCACAAGAACACGTATTCGCCATAATTCGGTCGAAACCCCTTGATTTGAAACCGATATGACTGAGATTTCCTAGGGAAATGACATTCAAAAAAAGTAATAAATAAGGACGGTAACAAATAAATATAGAATCGATTCATTTAGAATTTACATCTTGACTTCAATCCTCTATATTTAAAGTGAATCACACTAACGATAAAATCTTTTAAGAAATGTGCAGAAAACCACATACGAAACAAGACAAAAGCAGACAATTTTCAAAGGTCAAAAACAATTCAACGTATTCAAAATATAGTATAGAGTTAATATTTTCAAAAGACAATAGACATTTAACTTACTCCTTAATTTTTAGTTTCACAAATAATATTCGTGATGGACTCGAAATTTTGAGTCTGGTCGATTATCAATCGGCGTTGCCGAATTTTCTGGACACGGAATTTCTCGACATCAGTCACATCGGTTGAAACCGCAAGAGAGATGTACAAGTAACTATATAAAGTCAGTTGTTAAGTCTAGGATAAGTCTTTTGGTAACTTTGGCATTAATCTGGCTTATATCAACTATCCATAGGTTCTGGCATGTACTCTGTGTCGAGTTGGTTGAAGGACCTTTTGCTTCTCTGAGTCGTTGAGCTTTGTTGGCCGTTCCTTAAGGTTTTCTGTGCTTGGTATATTGGTTCGTACTCTCTCAGCTGAGCCATAAAGCCATCGTTTGGATTTATGCAGAATCGCCTCTGCTGGACTATCGTGTAAGCTCGTCTGCAGACAAATTAATTCAATTAGGACTAATTTAATCAAATTAGCAGGGTGCAGAGTGACCGTTTTAATCAAAGAAAAAAAATTCCCGGTCATTTCCCGGTTCGCAAACATTTTTCATGGTCAATGAAACTAAACAAATTCGAAATCTAAATTTACAAATTTTTCCATTTGAATAAAAGCTAAGCTGCAAATTATTTTAAGCAATTTTAAGCTAGAAACATTAAAAATTGAACGATTACATTTTTTTATAAACTGAACACTTCGTAAATTAGAGATTAAATTATTTTTATTTTAAAAAGTTTAAAAATCCTTAAAAAGCTTCAAAATTTTATTTCAAAATCTTGAAACCCTTACATATTGTTTTACATTTTTTCAAATTTTGAATTATTTCTGAAATTTTTTTCAGAACTTCTAAACATCTTTTAAAATGATTCAAATTTTTTTTTTAAAAATCCTGCAAAATTAAAAATATTTCCTTAAAATCTTCCAGATTCATTTTTGACAATTTTGCAAATCTCTTTAATTCCTAGGAATCTCAAGAAAATTTGTATTATTTTTTTTAAGCCTTTCACAATTCTTAAAAAGCTTCTAAATTTTTTGTTCGAAATCTGCAAAAATCTGTACTTTGTTTTAAATTAGTCCGTGGAGTATTTTCACCGAAATTTCGGTACGAATAGCCGGATTTTGTCGGTATACGTAGACACTTCGTTTAAATTATTTTAAATCATTTCAAATCTTTACATTAATTTTGAATCTTTTCAAAACTTCTGAATAGCTCTTCAACTTACTCGCATTTTTTCTAGTGATAATAAGTGTTCAATATTTATTTATACATCAAAATTCAACAATTTTACTCACAAATTAAAATTTCTAAAATAAAACAATTAAAATTGTGACGTTCAAAGTTTAGTTTTGAATATTTGATCCATAATTACTAATTACTGATCTTAAATGAACAGTCAAATATTTATAAATATTAAGCAATTATTCTTTTTCTTAATTAAATAATTTCAAATTTTAAACTTTCAGATTTTAGACTGAGACAATATTTGAAATTTAATAAAAGCCTTTACTTATGAATATATTATTTTAAAGCTGTTTTTTAATTGAAAATAGTTTATAAAGTTTCAATCTGGCATTTACATATTTGATTGATTCAATTGAAACAGTTTAGTTTTTTATGTTAAAATCTGGAAATTCTTCAATTTTGAACTGATTTCGAATCGTCTTGTAAAGCCAAGTATTATTCACTTGTTAAACCTTAATGTACAGTTCAATTTTAAAAAACATTATAATTTATATTCACAGATGATCAACTAAAAAGGTTTTTTATCCAAAATTGTCGATTTCAAACGCTTCTAACATTTTTATTTTTTAAGTCTTTAAAACTGCATTTAAAATTCTTTAAATTAATAATGTACGCTCAAAAAGTGAAATCTAAAATGGAAAATTTTTCAAGTGTAAGATTTTCGAATTACGCATTGTAAACTAAATGATACCATAATTGAAAAAGATACAAATTCAACTAATTATTTTAAAAAAATGTTAAAATGAAACTTGGACAGATTTTTTTCCTAAAAATTTGTAAAATTCCCGGTCAAAAATTAAATTTACTGTCATTTCCCGGGTGTTCCCGGCTTCCCGGTCTAGCGGCCACCCTCAGGGTGTCTACTCAAATCCTGGACAAAAATCACTGACAATTCCAGTTTTTTTCAAGGTATCGCAATTTTGACCCCAAGTTTTTTCTTAAACAATCGACTCGGAATATGTATAAAGTTTCGTGAGTTTATTATAAATAATATTTTTTCCAGTTTCTAGGAATTCAATCAAAATTTTTAATTTAAAATGCTTTGAAAATTTATATCACAAAATATTCCTAAATATATTAGCACGATCGACTAATTAAATAATTAAATAATAATAAAACATAATTAATCATTTTTTTAATTTGTCTCTAAAGTCCATGAATTTGAATAATAATTTGAACAAATTTTTATTTTATCTTTTATACTTAAAATGCAGTGCATATTTAGGTAAAATTAATGCGGGTACTTTATGAAATTCAATTTTAAATGCTTCAAATTAATAAATTTACAAGTAAAAATATTGCATTTTCAACAAGATAGATGAATTTTCAATCAAAAAGATTAATTTTCTACCAAAAAATTGAACAGTTACATTTTCAGTTGAATTAATTTTTAACCGAACTGATGAATTTTCAATTAATATGATGAATTTTTAACAAAAGAGTTGAACTTTCAACTAAAAAAGATCAGGTTTCAACCGAAAATGGAATAGTTCAATTTTCAGGTAAAAAAACTAATTTTCCACTAAAAAAACAAAACAAATTTTCAAACAAATTGATGATTTTTTAACCAAAATGATGAATTTGAATATTTCAACCAAAAAACACAAATATTCAACAAAAGAGTTGAATCCACATCCAAAACAGATTATTAATTTTCAACCATGCAGTTGCATTTTTAACTAAAAAAGATTACTTTTCTACCAAAAAGATTAATTTTCAACAAAATAAGTAAATTTTCAACCAAAAAAATAAATTGTCAACCAAGAGGATTAATTTTCAATGAAATAGTTCAAATTTCTACTAAAAAAAGAGAAATTTTCAATAAAAATTGGAATCGTTACATTTTCAGTTTTACAAAAATATTCAAGAAAAAAAAACTAATTAAAAAAAAATAGTTACATTTTTAAACAAAATGATAATTTTCCAACTTAAATGACGAATCTTTAACTAGAATATTTGAATTTTTAATGAAAAATATTAATTTTTATACAAGAAAATCAATTTCTACAAAAAAGACGCATTTTCAAATAAAAAAGATATTTTTCAACCAAAGAGATGAGTTTTTAACTAAAATGATGGAATATTCAACTAAGATAGTTACATTTTCAGTTTAAAAAAATTAATTTTCAACAAAGTAGCACATTTTTCACCCAAAATTTCAATGAAAATAATGAATCATCAACCAAAAAAATTAATTTTTAACAAAAGAGTTTAACTTTTAATTACGTAATTAAATATCCATTCCAAAAACGATGAATTCTGAACCAAAAATGTAGTAGTTGATATTTTAACCAAAAAAGACGAGTTTTCAATATGAGATGAATTTTCAACTATGAAATATTTTTCAGTCGAGGAAGAGAAAAAAATTGCAAACAAAGCGTTAAATTTTCAAAGAAAAAGGTGTATTTTCAACAAAATACATGAATTTTTAACCAAATACGTACTTCAATTTTCAACCAAAAACGATCAACTTTCAACAAAAAATAGAATAGTTCAATTTTCAGTTAAAAACAATTAATTTTTAACCAAACAAAAAACGAAGTTTCAACAAAATAGTTCAATTCGGTAATATAAATCTACTTTTACAAATGAAGAATCATTTTTTTGCAATTTTATATTGCAATTAAAAAAAAAATTAAGCCAGCTCTCGAAAAAATTACCTATCTTTAAAAAAAATTTCCTGACATTTCCAGGTTTTTCCCGGTATATAAAAATTCCCTAACAATTCCGGGTTTTCCAGGTAGGGTAGACACCCAGAAAATTGAGCTAGTACAAATTTTCTAAAAGTTCACTAAAGCCGCAAAAAAAATTAAAACCTATTTGATCCATAATTACCCGGCTTGTTGATCCATAATTGCCAGGTTGACGGTATTTAGAATTCATTTTACAATTTTGCGATTTACTTACGCGTGTGTCAGTCCATACGTCTCCATAACATAAGCGAGAACTAAAGCTGCAGATCTGGATATTCCCGCATTTCCATGCACCAAAACTTGTCCACCGTCTCTCAGTGCGTCGTCTATGAATGCTCTAACTCTTTGAAAGTGTTGTATTATATTTTCCGTTGCAGCGTCGGCGATGTTTAAAACTAGGTACCTGGAAGTCAGGGATAGAATTTGGTTAGATAACAAAATATGGACATATGATGACTTTGTGAAGCTCTTTCCCTGGGGTGATTGCTAGAGAGATTGATCAGCGACCTGTGTCGGAGGGCTATTGCGGCTAGAACCGATTAAGTTACTCTTACCCCGAAAGTGATTTAGCTTAATGGTATAATCAGGCCTCACAGTCCCTATGGGATAAAATATAAGGACCAAAGGGTACTTTTTGTCACGTTCATATGGTACTTTTTCGCGCTCAAAGGGTAAAAAATTCAGGATAAATTCATAAGACTACAAAAGCATTCAAGGTAAATTCAAAAGAATTTTAAAAAATTTGAAAAAAAATGTTAATAAAAAAACAAACATTGCTTTCCGCAAAATTGGAATGCATTTATAGGAATTTAAGGTAAACGAGAAGAATTCGACGACATTCATAAAAATTCAGGTAACATTAAAAAAAAATTAAATGAATTAAAAACAATTCGATGAAATACCTGAGAATGCAAGGTGAGATTAAAAGAATTTAGGATAAATTCAGTAAAAACTTTTAAAAATTAAACAAAAATCCATTGAGTAAAGTACAATTGAGTAAAGGACCCCGCACCAAATGTACAGAAAAAAGCCTTATGATAAAAAATTCTAAAAAAAATTTTTTCTTGTATTTTCGAACCTGCAAACTAAAAATTCGAAAGAAAAATGTCAGAAAGATGGACAGTTTTTAGACAAACACTTGTCCAAAGTTTCGATTTTTACATGTATTTTAATGGAAAAATGCTTATTTCAGCAAAATGTTTTTTTTTCTCAAAAACGCTATGATAGATTTGACTAAAACTTTTATATTTTGATGATCAGGCGTACCGAATCATAAGATTCATACTCACGAACTAGAAATATTAACGATTCTTTGGATATACAGCATGTTTTTGGGGGTGTTTTTGTACCCTAAACATCCAAGTAACATATGTAAATCATCATTTCTTAGTAACTAAAATAAATAGAGATTTTTATTCATCTTCTACGGCATGAAACGACTTTTCAATAAGTGGAGTAAGCGTACATAGCAAGAATATGTTTTGACTTAATTTTAGGGGATGTTTTACCATCCCTTAAACAATGAGTCTGAAGTTCCTAACGCATTAATCAATAACGAAAAATAATTTTATTTTTAAATGCATGAAAGCTGATATTTTATGACAGAAAATAATCGCGTACAACCCTAAAAACTTCTTAAAGCACTTTCAACCCCTCATCAGATATAAAACTCACCCAAGCTACCCCTAAATATTTTTAAAATTCAACAAAACCAACCTAATTAAAAAATCCGCCCAATTTTTGCTGATAATAATTTCAATTGATGCCAAAGGGGCACACATGAGGTCCCAACCCTTCAGCACATGTAGAACTCAACCCAGCCACCCCCGAATATTTTAAAAGTTCAATAAAGTCACCCTAATTCAAAAATACGCCAGGTTTTTCTGATAATGTTTTCAGTTGATGCCAAAGGGAGAAAAAAGTGTCTCAATTCTTCAGCACATATAGAACTCATCCCAGCAACCCCTAAATATTTTTAAAATTCAATACAATCGCCCTAATTTCAAAGTACACCAATACTTTTCTGAAAATATTTTCAGTTGATGCCAAATGGGCAAAAAAAAGTTTCAAACCCTCAGCACGTATAGAACTCACCCCAGTCACCCCTAAATATTTTTCAAATGCAATGCAATCACCCTAATTTCAAAGTACACCAAGATTTTTCTGAAAATGTTTTCAGTTGATGCCAAATGGGCAAAAAAATGTTTCAAAACCTCAGCACGTATAGAACTCACCCCAGTCACCCTAAATATTTTTAAAATTCAATATAAACCGCCCAATTCCAAAATAATCCAGGATTTTGATGATAATTTTTTCAATTGATGCGAACGGTTCACACAAAAAGTCTCAACACCTCAGTACATGTGGAACTCATCCAAGTCTAAATATTTTTTTATATTTTAAAAATTCAATAAATTCAAAAAAGTAAGAAGAAAGGACAGTTTCCAGATACGCACATACCAAAGGTCCAATTTTTACATGTGTTTTAATGGAAAATGATCATTTTAGTTTTGGCATTTTAGATTTGGCATCAACTGAAAACATTTTCAGAAAAATCCTGGTGTACTTTGAAATTAGGGTGATTGTATTGAATTTTAAAAATATTTAGGGGTTGCAGGGGTGAGTTCTATATGTGCTGAGGGATCGAGACACTTTTTTGTCCATTTGGCATCAACTGAAAACATTATCAGAAAAACCTGGCGTATTTTTGAATTAGGGTGACTTTATTGAACTTTTAAAATATTCGGGGATGGCTGGGGTGAGTTCTACATGTGCTGAAGGGTTGGGACTTTATGTGTGCCCCTTTGGCATCAATTGAAATTATTATCAGCAAAAATTGGGCGGATTTTTGAATTAGGTTGTTTTTGTTGAATTTTAAAAATATTTAGGGGTAGTTTGGGTGAATTTTATATCCGATAAGGGGTTGAAAGTGCTTTAGGAAGTTTTTAGGGTTGTACGCGACTATTTTCTGTCCTAAAATATCAGCTTTCATGCATTTAAAAATAAAATTATTTTTCGTTATTGATTAATGCGTTAGGAACTTAAGACTCATTGTTTAAGGGATGGTAAAACATCCCCTAAAATTAAGTCAAAACATATTCTTGCTATGTACGCTTACTCCACTTATTGAAAAGTCGTTTCATGCCGTAGAGGGTGAATAAAAATCTCTATTGATTTTAGTTACTAAGAAATGATGATTTACATATGTTACTTGGATGTTTAGGGTACAAAAACACCCCCAAAAACATGCTGTATACCCAAAGAATCGTTATTCTTTCTAGATCGTGGGTACGAATCTTTTGATTCGGTACGCCTGATCGTCAAAATATAAAAGTTTTAGTCAAATCTATCATAGCGTTTTTGAGGAAAAAAAACATTTTGCTAAAATAAGCATTTTTCCATTAAAATACATGTAAAAATCGAAACTTTGGACAAGTGTTTGTCTAAAAACTGTCCATCTTTCTGACATTTTTCTTTCGAATTTTTAGTTTGCAGGTTCGAAAATACAAGAAAAAATTTTTTTTAGAATTTTTTATCATAAGGCTTTTTTCTGTACATTTGGTGCGGGGTCCTTTAGAAGAATTCAAATGAATTAAAAAAATTCAAGAAGTTACAAAGAATTGAAAAGAATTCAGGTTGAATTAATAAGAATTCAGGGCGAATTCCAAAAAATAGGTTCGAAGCTCTTCAAATCTTTGAAACCCTACAAATTTGTAAACAAAAAAGAATTCAAATGAATTGGAAATAATTTAAAAATATGAAAAAATTCATTGAATTGAGTAAGTTTGAAATGAGTTTAGAAAAACTAATTTCAAATTAATTGCACAAAATATTAAAAAATTTCTTCAAATCTTTGAAACCCTACAAAATCCCTCACTTTTTGAGAATAAACTATTTGAAATCTATTAAAATATTAAAATATCTTAAAATTATTAAAACCCTTGGAAATCCCTTGAAATTTTTTTAATCTCTTGAAAATGCCTTGGAATTTTTTCAAATACCCTGAAATATTTCAAAGTCTTTGAAATTCCTTCAAACTATTGAAATAAATAAAAAAAGTTATGAAAATATTTTTAAATTTCTTAAAATATTTCCAATCCTTTCATATCTTTTGAAATCCCTTGAAACTGTTTAAAGCTCTTGAAAATGCCTGGGATTCATTTACGATACCCTCAAATATTTCAAATCCTTTAAAATCCCATTAAATTACTGAAATCCATTAAAAATTTCTTTGTGATCTTTTAAAATAACCTAAAATATTAAAAATTCTTTAAAATCTTGAAATTTTTTAAAGATCTTGAAAATGCCAAGGAATTTGAAAAAATACTTTAAAATATTTCAAATCCTTTGATCATTTTGTTAATTGATCCTCAGGATAAATTAAATAAAAACGTTTGAAAATTAAAACAAATCCATTGAATTAAGCAGAATTGAGTAAATTTAGAAGAATTCAAGTGAATTCAAAAAATTCAAAAGAATTCCAAAGAATTAAAAGAATTCAGGCTAAATTAAAAAGAATTCAGGCTAAATGAAAAATAATTTAGGGCGAATTCCACAAAAAATTTAATCTCTTCAAATCTTAGAAACCCTAGGAAATACCTCACTTAACTTGAATAAATTCTTTAAATCCATTAAAATACCTAGATCACTCTGAAAGTATCCGGAATGAATGAGAAAAAATAATTTTTTTAACGCAATCACCGCTTCTAGAATTTCATTCCAGAAACTTTCAGAGTGACCCATCTATTATTAAATCCCGTGAAATTCTATGAAATGTAGCAATATTTCTTGAAATTTTAGAAAATTGATTAAAATACCTTGAAAGACTTAAAATCCCTTACAATCATTGAAATCCTGGGAAATCTTATAAAATCCTGTGGAATCTTTTAAAATATATTAAAACCTTACAGGTTCTGTAAAATCGTTCCATATCTTGCGAAATTCAAAAAGTCTTTATCCGAAAATATTTCAAACGCATTGAAATCCCTTCAAATTAATGAAAATAATAAAAAAATCCTTCGGAAATTTGTTAAATTCCCTAAAATAGTTAAAATTAAAAGCTCTTGAAAATGCCTTAGAAGTTTTTAAAATATCCTAAAATCTTAAAAATCCCTTCAAATTATTACTTTTCGTCACGCGCATAGGGTACTTTTTTCGCGCTCAAAGGGTAAAAAATTCAGGATAAATTTATAAGACTTCAAAACAATTCAAGTTAAATTCCAACGAATTCGAATGAATTAAAAACAATTTTAAAAGTCAAAAAAATTCCACAGATTTCCGTCAAATTGGAATGAATTTAGAGGAATTTAAGATGAACCAGAAGAATTCGATAAAATTCATAAAAATTTAAGGAGAATTGAAAAAAAAATTTTATGAATTGAAAACAATTTTTAAAATATGTAGAAACTTTTATGAATTCAGTAACTTTGGAATGAGCTTAGAAAAATTCACGGGAATTCAAAAGAATTTTATGAAATGCCTAAGAATTCAAGGTGAGGTTAAAAGACTTCAGGACCAATTAAATAAAAACTTTTAACAATTTTTTAAAAATCAATTGAATTAAGTATAATGGGGTAAATTTAGAATAATTAAAGTGAAGTAAACAAATTCAAGGGAATCCCAAAAAATTTAAAAGAATTCAGGGTGAATTTCAAGAAATAATTTCAAATCTCTTCAAATCTTTGAAACACTACTAATTTCTAACTAAAAAAATTACTAATGTCTACAAAACAATTCAAAAAAATTGAAATGAATTGGAAAAAGTTTTAAAAATCGAAAAAATCCATTTATTTCTGTAAAATTTTAGTGAATTTAGAGGAATTTAAGGGAAACGAGAAGAATTCGATGAAATGCATATAAATTTAAGGTGAGTTTTAATTACTTCAAGATGAACTAAACAAAAACTTAAAAAAAATCCATTGACCTGAGTAAAATGGAGTGCATCTAGAAGAATTCAAAAGGATTTAAAAGAATTCAGGATAAATATTGGAAAATCTCTTAAAATATTTGAAATCCTACGAAATCCCTCACTTCTTGTGAATAAATTCTTTGAAATCCATTAAAATATTAAAATCCCATAAAATTATTAAAACCCTTGGAAATCCTTGCAATTGTTTAAACCTTGGAATCTTTTAAAATGCCTTAAAATATTTCAAAGTCTTTGAAATCCCTTCAAACTATTGAAATAAATAAAAAATTTCTGGGAATCGTTAACATTTCCTAAAATATTTCCAATCCTTTGAATCTTTGGAAATCCCTTGAAACTTTTTAAAGCTCTTCAAAATGCATGGGAATCTTTTAAAATACCCTAAAATATTTAAAATCCTTTGAAATCCTATTAAATTACTGAAATCAAGTAACAATTTTTTTATAATCTTTTAAAATTATCTAGAATATTTCTAATCCCTTAAAATCTTTTGAAATACCTTGAACTTTTTAAACCTCTAAGAATTCAAATGAATTAAAAAATTCAAATGAATTTCAAAGAATTCAGGATAAATTAATAAGAATTCCTAAAATATTTCAAATCCTTAAAAATCCCATAAAATACATCACTTCTCGTGAGCACATTTTTTATCCACTAAAATATTATAAAATCCCTGTGAAATTCTATGATATTTCCTGAAATCCTGGAAAATGTATTAAAATACATTGAGAGTTTTAAAATCCCTTGAAGTCATTGGAATTTTCGGAAATCTTATAAATCCTGTAAAATCGTTTCATATCTTCCGAAATTCTAAAAAATGCTTTATCTTAAAATATTGAAAACGCTTCGAAATTCCTTCAAATTAATTAAATTAATTAATAATTCCTTGGCTTCTTTTAAAATTCCCTAAAATATTTCAAATTCTTTGAAATCCCACTAAACTACTAAAAACAATCAAAAATTAATTGAAATCTTTTAAAATAACCTAAAATAGTTTAAATCCTTTAAAATCTTTTAAAATCCTTTGAAATTCGTTAAAGCTCTTGAAAATACGAATTAATAAAGAATTCCTCGGAATCTTTTAAAATCCCTTAAAATATTTCAAATTAAAAGCTCTTGAAAATGCCTTAGAAGTTTTAAAAATACCCTAGAATCTTAAAAATCCCTTCAAATTATTAAAAGCTATTACAAATTTCTCGGAATCTTTAAAAATAATCTGAAATATATCAATAGAATTCAAGACAATTCAGGGACTAATGTGATATTTTCATTTAAAAAAGTGAATAAAAAATGATTTGAGAAAAAAGTGACAGTGTGTGGCAGCCCTGATTACTTTTTTTACAGTTACTTCTTACAGGAATTCCCTGATATTTGGTATTTTTTTCAAAATGCACTTGGCAGCATTGATCTTATTATAAATTTTTTTGAAGTTCCTTTAAGGGGCTGCATATAGGGTACCATAGGGACCAAACCTTGAAAATAGGGTACTTTAGGGACCTGAGCTGAATATAGGGTACAGCAGGGGATATAGGGTCCCATCTGTGAGGCCTGTATAATAATAACAATAATACTAATAATAGGCGAGTTATGGTTTTTTTTATAGAACACGAAAAAAGTTTCACTTACTTGAATTTGTCGGGAAAGTTTGGTTTTATAAAGTGAGCTTCTATATCTTGACGAACACATACGATGTGCGTTATACCGCATTCTGTTAAGGCTTGTAGGTTTGCGCGACTTGCAGAACTGTAGGGTCCGAGGTACAATCCTGGAACCACTTCCTATAAAGAAAAACAGTTATAAGTCAGAATTACAGTCTTAGTTCTTTTTTTAAACTTTTATCTAAAAAAGTGGTGTAATGAAATGTTTCAAAAATCCCCAGGGTGCCTAGTGGAGACCTACGATAAAATTCACGTACATTGTTGTCGAAAACCTGATTGGTTGCGAAATTGCGAGAATATGACTTTTAATGGCTATTTTCAGTTTGTTTATCTATTAAAGAATATTATAAATTTCTGGGCCATCAATTTTGTAAATAAAAATGTCCAAATAAGTAATTTTATTTCATGATAAAATTTATTTCTACATGTTTCTCAGCATTATTGATAAAAGAAAAATTGTGATTTTAAATGACTTTTTTAATATTGGAAAATAATTTTGACAAAAACTTAGAATATCTTAATTTACCATGTTTATTATTTTCAGTGATTTAGGATCTTTTTAGAAGATTTACTTTCAGATTTGAAGATTTCAAAATATGTCGAAAAAAAAATTTTAATTTTGTAGGATTTTAAAAATTTTAGGAAAACTAAATTACTTCAAAAAATATTTAGAAGTTTTCAAGTTTTGAAAAGATACGAAAATAATTGAAATGTTCAAAAAATCTTTAAAGAAAGTTTGAAGAATTTTGAAGAATTCGAAAAAAATAGAAGCTTTTTAAGAATTTTGAAAGGTTTCAACAGAATTTCTTAAGATTCACGGGAAAATGTTAAATGATTTTCTTCTTTTTTTTTAATGAATTTTAAGAGGACATTGAAAAAGATTTCAAAACATTTCCTAAAATTTCCAAACAGAATGTTTGATTAGTAATTAAGATTTTAAAGAAAATTTTTGCAAGATTACAAAATTACAGAAAAAATAGAGTAAGTTTAAAAGATATTTATGAATTTTTAAATAATTCAAAAATAATTTAAAACTTGTAAGGATTTCCCCTTTTTTTAATATGTAGACTTTTGAAGATTTTGAAAAAAAAGCTTTTTAGGAATTTTGAATGGTTCCAAGAGAATGAAAACGTTTTCTTTAGATTCCTAGGAAAATTGAAAATGATTTTTTATTCAGAAAAATTAATTTTAAGAGAATATTCAAAAAGATTTCAAAACATTTCAGAAGACTTACAAAGTTTTTAAAGAAGAATAATTTTGAAAGATATTTAGAAGGTTAAGAAGTTTTGAAAGGAGTTTTCATTTCAAGATCAACGTATTTTATCTAGAGTCCTAGACAAATTTTAAATGATTTTTCATTTTGAAAAATTAATGTTAAGAGGATGAAATTTTTTGTACAAAAACTTTGCCTTATTTTAAAGGATATTTCGAAGTTTTAAAAAGATTCGAAAATAATTTAAATCTTGAGAAGATTTGAAAAAACTGCAAACAAAATGCAGATTTTTGAAGTTTTCGAACAAAAGAGGCCCTTCAAGAATTTTGAGAGGTTTCAAGATAATAAAAAATTTCATAAAATTCCTGGGAAAATTTTAAGTTATTTTTTATGTAGAAAAATTAATGTTAAGAGAATATTTAGAAATATTTTAAAAAATTTCAAAAGATTTCCAAAATAAAAAAAAAAGAATCTGGAAAATTTTAAGGCAACGTGTTTAATTTTAAAAGATTTTTCAAAATTTTAGGAATAGTTTCAGTCAGTTTAAAAGATATTTAGGAATTTTAGAAGTTTTAAAGAGATTAAAAATATTTTAAACCTGAAAGATTAGCGAAAATTTATAAAATATTTTTAAATTTCTTCCGAACTTCTACAAGATCTAAGTATCTTCTAAACTGACTCGAATTTTTCTTAAAATTTTGTAAAATCCTGTGAAATAAAAAACTTTCTTAACAATTCACAACTAGATATTTTTTCTACATATCTGAAATCTTAAAAAAACTTTTTGAATTTTCTCAAGAAACCTAGGAAAATTATATTTGTGTAACACCTCCCCTCAATTATAATTTGGGTGAAATTTCTTTTCTTTCTTGACTGAAAAATCATTCGTGGTTGAAAATTCAACAATTTTGTTGAACAATCGTATTTTTTTGTCGAAAATCCATCTCTTTTGACAGAAATCTTGACTTTCTCGTTAAAACTTAAACTACTTTGTTCAAAATTAATTTTTTAGTTTAGGATTCATCATTTTAGTTCAAAATTTATCTCTCATTGAAAATGTAGCTATTTCGTTGAAAGTTCGTCTCTTTTTGGTGAAAAATTAATTTTCTTGGATAAAAATTTAATTATTTGGTTGAAAATTAACTTTTTGGTTGAAACTTCATATTTTCAGGATGAAAAAATAAAATGTTTTGCAGACAATTCGTTTATTTTGGAAAACATTTCATTTGTATTGGTTCAAAACACAACTGGTTAAAAATTTATCTTCATTGGTTGAGGATTCAATTATTTTGTTGAAAATGGTTTTCAAAATATTTCAGATCCTATCACAAAAATTTGAAGGGTTCAATGGATTTTAAAGAAGTTTTAGGAATTGCAAAGTACTTTTAATGATTTTAGGGATTTTCGAAGTACTATTTTAAAAGATTTCAAGAAATTTCACAGCACTCCCCAAAAGGATTGAAAGTAACTTTAAAACTTTTCAATGGATTTCACAGATTTTCTAAGGATTTCAAGTGATTCAAGAATATTTCAAGGGATTTTCAAGACTGTTTTGAGATTTCATGGTCTATGAAAGTATTTTTTATGGATTTAAACTAATTTTAGAACACTTCAATGGGTTTAGAGAGATTTTAGCAATTTTTTATAAGTTTTCAATGAGTTTCAAAATATTTAATGGGATTTCACAAGATTTTAAAGATTTCTAGGGATCGGAAGAGATTTTGAAATAGGGATTTAAAGTAATTTCAACCGGTTAAAAGAATTATGAGGCACTTCAAATGATTTAAAGGGATTTCAAACAAATTTATAGGATTTCACGGGCTTTTGAAAATTTTCAGTTGGTTATGAAGGATTAAAAATTTTGTTGTTGAAAATTTTCAAAGTATTTGAAATTACCTTAAGGGATTTGATTAAGTTTCAGAGAGATTGATAGGATTTTATGAGCTTTTAGAAGATTTCAAGGCATTTTAAGACATTTTGAAAGGTTTAAAAGGTTTCAAAAGTGGTAAAAACGTCATCCAGTACTAAGGAATAAGTATTTTAAAATAAACAATTACTTATTCGTATCGTTTATATAGGATTTGTGGTCAGTGAACTGTTAGCAGGCATTTTCTGAGGTATTACTAGATTTTTACAGCCATTCTGACCCTACAATATTTCAATTGTAATTAACTAAATTTATTAAAAAATCGGAAAATTAAAAAAAAACGGAATAAGAAAAGGCTGGCCCAAAAAAATGTCTAAAATGGCTCCGCTACAAACTATTCCTTTTGGTGTCAAAATGTTCTACAATTTGGCAAAATTGAAAACAATATATTTAGGGGTCTCTCAAGCCCATTTTAGCAAAAAAAATTCTTTTTTATTTTAATTACCTTTGTTAACGGATTACTTTACTTTATAATACATATATTGTTTTATTTTGAGTAAAATACATCACCCAGATTTTTGCCAGAACTTACAAAAATATTCAGGGATCTTTTAAAACCAATTTTGTAAAAAATTGCGTTTTTTTAAAGGTCATCCTTAATGGATTATTTTACTTTAGCATACATCCATTTTATTCTTTCTTATACCAAAGTAAAATAATTCATTAATGGCTACAATTAAAATAAAATGAGCCATTTTTTTAAAAATGGGTTTGAGAGACACCTACTAAAAGCCTTGGTGATGTAACAACGGCAATTATAACGAAATAAGCCATTTTATGCAATGGGACTGAAAAACATTAAATTTTTTTTTAATTCTGCCAAAATTCAGGGAACTTTTTGACACCAAAAGGAACAATTTTTAGAAGAGCCATTTCAGAAAAAAGATTTTTCAGAGCACTCTAATGAGTATACAACAATTACACGACTTCCATTTAGATATAAAATTGAATAACGATGTTCCTTAATGTATGAAAGTAATTTTATAAAAGGATGAGAAATTTATTAAAGTTACTAGCTTTGAGGAATTTTATAATTAAATAATATTCTTAAATATACACGTATTATCACTATCGGATAATTAAAGAATTCAATAATACTAAAAACGAAATTAATCCATTTTTAAATTTGTAGCTTAAGTCCATGAATTTAGTGAATGATAAAAATTAATTCATTTATTATTTTTGTACGTGGATACTTAAAATTCAGTGCATACTTGACATATTAATAAATATATTTTCCTGAGAATATAGTGCAAATGATAAAAAGCAGTTTTATTTAAATAAGTGTAAATTTAATACCATAAATTTACTTTTATAAATGAAAAAAAACACCGTTATTTAATTTAATATTATAATTTTTAAACAAATTTAAGAACGCTCGAAAAATTCTATCTGAAAAAATCCAGGTGAGTAGACACCCTGTCAATTGATTAAAAATACGTATTTTTTTAGATTAGAATATTCTTATTTACCTGCATGCTCCTTCTCATCGTGTAAGTCCATTCTTTAGGAGTTTCGAAGGATGATGGAATCATCGGATAATGATCTGAGCTATTTCTATCGGCATTTTGCTGCAGCTGAAAGAAAAAGATATTATTAGTATTTCATTCCTCCAACTTAAGATTCTGATATCTGAAATTATTTTATCATCTAATCGATAACGTTTACCAATATTAGGAACTAAATTCTATCACTTTTTAACATGCCAGAAAACAAACATGCGGCGCGCGATTATCTTTATTTTTTGTCTCACGTAATTTTTAAATTAAAATACGCAATTAACATTAATACAAATTTTTTATATTTCATAGTGTCATTTATAATAACAGAAAAGAAAAGCAATCAGAATATTTTTGATAATTTACAAAAATTGATATCTTAACTGCAGAATTAATATATAATATTTTTGTACAATATAGAGATAATCAAACCACTGCATTTTAGTTCAAAAATACAATTTTTCAACGAAAAATACTAACATAACTTATTATTGTTCAAATATTGTAAATATTCATTGAAATCTAATGATTTTTTTACTAAGAATAGATGATAATCTGAAGAATATGGATGATCTGAAAAATCTTATGATTTTTCTTATTAAAAATACCAATTTTCGACGGAAAACACTAACCTTACATAAAAAAAATTCCAAACTGTAAATTTTCTTTCAAATTTAATGATTGTTGTTTAAAATAACCGTTTTCTCGTAAAAACTCGTAACAAAACCTCAAATTGTTCCAAAATTGTAAATCGTTTAACCTACGATTGTGCAAAAAAACGTTTTCTTTGAAATATTTTTTGAAAAACATTGCCCAAAACTGTTCAAAAGTCGTGAATCTTCCTTAAAATATATATATTTTAAAAATTTTAAATATCAATTTTCGACATAGAATACTAACATAATCCCAAACTAGGGATGTAAGTCATGAAACCACATGAAACGTTTCATTGAAACTTTGAAACTTTTTACGTGAAACGTGAAAACGTGTCATGTTCAAAGTTTCATATGTTTCATGAAATTTTGGGGTCAGGTTAGGATTTCTTGTATTTCATTAGTTTGAATTTTCCCGCCGCCATATTTGAAATATTGAAATGTTTCACGAGATCCCCAATGTTTCATTAAAATTTTCATCAGGCCAAAATTTCATGAAACTTTACATCCCTATCCCAAAAATAAATGGCGGTTCCTTAGTGATTATAGTTTGTATGTGCGAAATTTCCTCACCAGAGCGGCGCTGCACGCGGCACGCTTTAAAAATGCATTATACTAATAGAAAAATATTTAAAAATTAATAATAATTAAGTTTTTGAACAATATGAGGCGAAACAAATTTTCTAAAATGGTTCTAGAACATAAAATACACCTTCTTCATCAATCAATTAATATAAAATAGAAAAAAAAACACATGAAATTACGTAAAATGTATACAGTGGATATGCAGTAAGAATTTCTTGATACACTGAACAAAATATTTTTTATGTTATCCCCATAAAACTAAAAATATCTGGAAAAAAGGAAAAAAAAGCTTAAGATTCTAAACAGAAATATTTTCCATTTTATTTTTTTTCAGTTTCATACGAATGAACTAAAAAAAAATTCATAAGCCCTGTGTTCGCCATAAAAACGCATATAAAGGGAGATTTATATATACTTTATCAAAAATTTGAAAATATAACAAAACATATTCATTATTAATTTAACATGTATTAATTTGAATTCCAGTTCCATGTATTAATTTGAAGTCTAGTTAAGTGTCGCAAAGCTTGGCTGCTTTTTTATTCAAGACGCTAATTTTTTTAATTTCAGCCATTTCCTGTGTTACAAATTGTCTCATCCTTATTTGTAAATAAAATTAAAGTATATATGCTCATACCTCCACAGCTACATTTGCATGTGCTTTGCATTGAAAATTAAATTTTGTTTTGGATGAAATTAAATCGTTTAGAATTAGGTCAAAAGAATTGCTGGATCGGCAATACACATTGGAACCAGTAATATTATATCTTATAATTTAAATTTTTTTATTAAATATGAATGTTAAAAACCACATCAAAATTAACAAACATTACAATTGTAATAAAATATGATATACATTTTCTGATATAAAATTTAAGAAACGAAATATATCTATGCAACAATTCATCGTTACCTTTTTCAAGCTGAGCAATTCCTTGTCAAATCATCTTTAGAATTTCAGCTATTGTTAGTCATTTTTATAAAAATTCTAGAATCCGTTCTCTTAGGTGTTGAAAGAAAAACTTAAAAATAATTTTTTTTTTCAAATAAAAAAGCTTAGGAGATATTCAGAATTGAAAATTTTTGTCCTTTTTTTCTTAAACTTTCATAACTTTGGTGATTTTAGTGATATTAGGGTCTATTTTGTTATAAATTATTCGTAATAGGATGCAGTTTTGGAAAAATATTTTCTGAAGAGAAAAATTTCAAAAACTTCTTGGATTTTTCAAAAACTAATTTTGAAACGGAATTTCTGAAAAAAAAAATTTCATTTTCTTCATTTTTTATACATAGATAGCTTACAATATCCTTTTGGCCAGAAAGGAATAGTCTATTCACTATTCCTTTGTGGTTTTGGCGTACGTTTTTAATTATTTCTCGAAAGCTAAGGGAGATCCCATTTTGATATTTACAGGACTTGTAGAGGACATTGGAAGCCATCTATATAAAAAATGAAAAAAATAAAACGTGTTTTCTTTTTCAGTAATTCAGATTCAAAATGAGTTTTTGAAAAATCGAAGAAGTTTTTGAAATTTTTTTTCCAAAAATATATTTTCAAAACTGCGTTCTATTACGAATAATTTACAAAAAGTAGACCTTAATATCGCTAAAATCACCAATGCTATGAAAAGTTAAGAAAAACAGGGCCAAAATTTTCAATTTTGAATATCAATAATTATTAAATAATTATTTTGTGATTTTTTCTTTCAACACCTGAGGGAACAAATTTTTAAATTTTCATAAAAGTTACTAACAATAGCTGAAATTCTTCGGATGATTTGACATGGAATTGCTCAGCTGATTTTTCTATACATGATATTCATATATTTAAAATATTAAGGTTCGGAAAAGTTGAAATAAAAACTTTAGATTACGAAACTGCTCTATTAAAAACATATATTTTTTTAAATTTAGGTTTGATTGACCCACCTTCTGATAAATTCCAGATAAGTTTAGTGCATGTTAAATCTTATGGTATAAATTTAACTGAAGGTTATCAAAAGATGGACCAACCTGTCATTAAACAGTAAAAATGAAGCTCTCAAATTTAGCAAGGCTTTGTACGACAAAATCCTACAGTGCAAAAGATGAAAGATACTTCAAAATAAACAAAATTTTAGGAATTAAGCTTTAACTGTAAATGAAATTGAAATTGATTAATTTTGTTTAATAATGCAGAATTTTAATTTTGATAAACAATTTGAAGGATTCCATATCATACTTCTCCTTTATTTTTGTTAAAATTAAATATTTTATGAATTATAAATAAAACAAGTTTTCATTAAATACTACATATTTTTTGACCTATTTCTTTCTAACTAAAACCAACGTGTAGGATTTTAGGGAATTTTTTAAGGAAAAAAAGCTACCGAATATACAAATTTAAAAAGACACACGCTTCGTCTTTAATTCGTACGTCGTTTTTAAAAATAAAATCTTTTCTCAATATCGCTTTTTGCCATTTTTCGACGTTTTCTTTTCCCGAAGGAACCGAAAAAAAGTGAATTTTTTCATTTTCGTGTACAGGTTGTTCACTATAACCTGACTTACAGTTCGGCACAATACACGAGTGTCCATTGAATTTGCACTTTGACATTGACATTATGGTCAATATCAAATATAGGAATTTCACGAAATCACTTAAATGCACCATATTTACTCATTATAATAAATTATTTATTACATCTTTTTAGAAAATCACCGTGCAGCACAATGGGCACAATGCTTTTGTAAAGCGTGGCGCGTACAACGCGCTCTGGTGAGAAAATTTTGCACATAGAAACTATAATCACTAAGGGAAGCACGTTGAGCCGTTGCAGACACGAGGAGTAGGATAGGGCTGCCTAAAACACAACAACATAACCTAAAGTTGTTGCAAAAACTGTAAATATGTTTTGAAATATAATAGTTTTTTTAATCAAAAATACCAATAATTTCTGGTGAAAAATATTAACATAACACAACAGAAAATTGTTTGCAATCGTCAAACTTCTTCTAAACGTAATTTTATATTTGTTTTAAATAACCAATTTCCGGAGCAAAACGCTATCATAACCTCAATTTGTGAATGGTTACGAATCTTCTATGATCCTTTTTTTTTTTTAAACAAAAACTACAAATTTCCGACGAATAAGACTAACGTAATCCAAAATTGTTAAAATATTCTAAATCTTGTTCAGATTATAATGATTTTTGTTTTAAAATACCAGTTTTTGGTGTAAAACACTAAGGTAAACGAAAATTGTTAAAAAATTATGAACCTTTAGAATCTAATGATTTTTATTTACAACCCGATTTTAACTAATATGACCTAAAATTTTTAAAAGTTGTGAATATTCTTTGAAATCTAATCTTTTTTTATAACAAAAAAATCCAATGAAAAACACTAAAATAACAGAAAATTGCTCACAATAATTTTCAATCTTCTTCGAAATCTAAGGATTTTTATTTAAAATAGTATATTTTCTGTGAAACACGTCAATATAACCTGAAAGTTTTCCAGAATTGCAAATCTGGTTGGAACTATTATGATTTCTGTTTTAAAATACCAACTTTCAGTGTAAAACGGGAACATAACCTGAAATTGTTAAAAGATTCTAAATTACAATGGCTGTAAAAAGCCAATGTAACCTAAAATTGTTTAGAAATTATGAACCTCTAAAATCTAACGATTTTTGTTTAAAAAAAGTCAGTTTCATGTAAAAAAAAAATTTAAACAGTTAAATCAACATTTAACAAAAAATTGAATTTTCATAATTTAAAATTTAAGATATAAAACAACTTCAAGTAATGAACAGCCAATCAGGTTTTCGACAACAATGTGTCCGATATTTTCGAAATATTTGGTAAAATCACTTTTTTTTTTAGATAGCACAAGGAGCAAAAACGCGTTACGCGCGTACATGCGTATTTTCAGAAACTTTAAAAGAGGTTTTTAATTTTGTGGATTAATAATAATAAAATTTTAGAAATAAAAAACGTGTTTTTACGAAAACGTTTAATTTATGGTCCCTTTTAAAATTTCAAATGAATCAATTAGTATCCTGGGATTGCGTGAAGCCGAAATGAGTTTAAAAAAATTATCAATTGCAGTTTTCGCAAATCATAAATTTTACTTTCTTCGTAATCTACACAATTCAAGTCCAAATAATTAAATACGAGTTTTGCTCTATTTTCATTTATGAAAGCTTTTACATTTTTTGCAGATGGATTTTACATTTTTAACACGGAAACGTTTCCAAATTGCCAAACAACTTTTAAGATATTTATAGAGCTCTGAAAATTTCATTTTTAGCAGACATTTATTTTTAAACGGCAAAAAATGACAGCTTCATCCAATCATGGTTACGGGTTTCCCGACAACAATGGTTTCGAGATATGAATCGAAAATGGCGCCACGTAATTTTTAATAATTGGACTAGAAAACAAACATGCGCGCTACGCGCACGATTATTATTTAGTTCTCCCGTGAAATTTTTAAATTAAAATATAAAATAATTCATATTGCAAAATTGTTGAATTTAATAGTATCTATTATCTAAAATAATATAAAAGAATATCAAGGACAACATTTTTAATAATAGATGAAAATTGATATTTTAACTTCAGAATTAATACATAATATTTTTGTAGACAATCAAGGCCGTTGTATCTTTGTTAAAAAATACCAATCTTCGACGAAAAATACTGACATGCCTTTTTAAATAATTTTTTGAAATAACCGATTTCCAGTGAAAACGCTAAAATTTCTTATTAGTGTTTAAATATTGTAAATATTCTTTAAAATCTAATGATTTTTTTATTCACAATAGCAATTTTAGAAGAAAAACACTAACATAACAAAAAAATGGTTAAGATAGTAAATCTTCTTTTAAACCTAACGTTTTTTGTTTAAAATAACCGATTTCTGATGAAAAATTTTATCATCACCTAAAATTGTTTCAAAATTGTAAATCTTTAAAATTTATATCGATATTACCTTGCAAGTGCACAAAAATTGTAAAGCCTTGAAATTAAACAATTTTTTATCAAACACATAGATTTTCGGTGTAAATCACGGAAATAACATAAAATTGTTAAAAAGTGGTGAATTTTCTTGGAATTATCATTGTTTTTATTAAAAACACCAGTTTCCGACGAAGAACACTAACATAATTCTAAATTGTTAAAAGATTTTAAACCTTATTCAAATAAATTCAAACGTGAACGTAACCTAAAATTGTTAAAAAATTATTAATCTTCTTCTTCCTATTAATCTTCTTTTTTTAAACAAAAATGGTTGGATTTAAGTGTAATGATTGTTGTTTAAAAATGCCAATTTCAGGTGAAACACGCCAACATGACCTAAAGTTGTTGAAAAACTGTAAATATTATTTTTAATCTAATGATTTTTGTTTAAAATATCCGACTTCCTGTGAAAAACGTTTATATATCTTGAAACTGTTAAAAAATTGCAAATCTTGTTCCAAACATAATGATACTTATTTTAAGATGCCAACTTTTTGGTGTAAAACACTAACGTAAACTAAAATTTGGTAAAAAATGACGAACCTGTGAAATCTAATGATTTTTGTTTAAAAATGTTAATTTCCGGTAAAGAACGCTAATGCATCCGAAAGATGTAAATTATTGAAAAAATTTTAATCACTGAAATCTAATAAGTTTTTATTTAAAACCCCAATTCCCATTTCATTTTTGTTTTGTTTTTAGGAATTACAATAGGAGCATTTTGTGGTGGTTGTAACATAACCTAAAATTGTCGAAAATTTGGAATCTTGACGATTGTTGTTTCAAAATGGTAATTAAAATAGTCAGGGTCTGTCTCTTTTACATTTTTTGGAAGATGCTTTTTTGAAATACATTTTTTTAAATGTGCAAATCTAAAGCGCTTCGGAATATTATTTAAATTATGAAAAAAAAGATTAACAATAACTTTTTTTTTAATTCTGCAATTAAAAAATATTGAATCTTCTCTTAGAAGCTTTATATATTTCCGCTCAGAGCAGAAATATAAGACAATATATTTTTTAATGGTTTAAATCTTTAATTGATCATTCGCTTTGAAAAATTTGAAATAGTTTATGTAGCAACCTTAATTTTCAAAAGGCTCAAACATTAAAATCAGTTAGAAAACCCGGTTATTTAAAAAGTTTCAAAGAAAATTGTCACATTATTTTCAAATTTTTAAATTGCATTAGTAGAGAAAAAAGTGCTTTTCAGATACCTACTTAAAACTTTGAAAAATCTCTTCAACCTCTGAAAATTATTACCACCAGTTTTGAAAAATATATAAAAATTGAGAAGATTTATTGTAATAAGAATAAGAATTTTTATTTTCCAATATTTAAACTATTTACGTAAATAACATATGTGTATAGTGTATAAACTTTATAGGTTAATTTAAATATAAAAAATTTAGTTTTAAATTTTTATCGAGTTTATGAAAAATATTTTTTTCAGAACCAAGCGGACTTACAAATTTATCAGCATTTTCAAAAATTGGACCTTTTACATAGATAAGGGAAAACGCTATTCTTTTTTTCTAGGACTTCTAAACTTTAGAGGTTAATTAAAATATTAAAAATGTAGGTTTTACATTTTTCGAGTTTATGATAAACATTTTTTTCATAACCAAGCGAACGTCACAAACTTATCAGTATTTTCAAAAATTTTACCTTTTATATTTTTAACAGAATATAATATTTTATCTTTTTTTTTGAAATTGCAGTTGAAAAAGTCTTGTAACTCACGTTGACTAATTGGATTTTCTGTTAAGTTTCTTGAAAGGAAAACATTAACTTTTGAATTTAAAAATGCATTTTCAACGAAAAAGGTAATACATAAGTGATATTTCAATCAAAAAAGATTTTAATTTTAAATAAAAAGCAGTGGAATTCATCGAAAAAAATACAAAATTAAAAAAACAGCTGAATCCTAAACAAAAAGAAAAATTAATTTTTACCAGTTGCATTTTTAACCAATAAAGTTGAAAATTTTTCCAAAAGAGACGAGTTTTCCACAAAACAGTTCAAATAGAGATTAATTTTCAACTGAAAAAATGAATCTTTAATCAATAAAGATTAATTTTTAACCAGTTGCATTTGTAACAAAAAATACCAACTTTCAACCAAATAGTTGAATTCTCAACAAAATAGTTGAATTCTCAACAAAAACAGATAAATTTTCAAATCAAAAAGACAAAGTTTCAACCAAATAGTTCCATATTTAACCAAAAAAGATTTGTCTGCCATGAAGGAAAAAAAATGTCACTCAAATTATAATTTTAGGGGATAAATAATTTTCAATACAAAATAAAAATTTTGAATTACATTTCTTTTTTAAGTTTATTTTTTTCATTTTTGAGGTTATATAAATTTATAATTTTCCTAAGATTTTTGAGGAAATTAAATTTTTTTGCTGAAGATTTCAGGTATGTCGAAAAAGTAATAATTTTTCTTATTTGTGAGAATTTTGCAACATTTTAGGAAAAATTCGTTTCAGTTTAAAAGACA
>CAKNYM010047409.1:685-19080 GCA_932195095.1 Andricus curvator | reverse complement strand
ATATGAGAAAAGTTTTTTGTTAGTCAAAATACGACAATACGATATCCAGTATATTTGTTCGCGTCTTCGAGACACATCGATCGACCTATCGTTTAATCTGTTATGACCTACCAGGACCGATTTATGAAATTTAAAAAAAAAATGGTTTATTCTGTTCATATGAGAAAAATATTTCTGATGGTTGAAATCCAACAATGCGATATGTAGTACATGTGTTCGCGTCTTCAAGACGCATCGATGCACCTATTGTTTATTCTTTTATGAGCCACCAGTACCGATTTATGAAGCTTAAAAAATGTTTTATTCTGTTCATATGAGAAAAACATTTGTGATAGTTGAAATCCAACAATACGATATGTAGTAAATGTGTTCGTGTCTTCAATACACATCGATCTACCTATTGTTTATTCTATTATGACCCACCAGTACCGATTTATGAAGTTTAAAAAACTGGTTTATTCTGTTTATATGAGAAAATTTTTTTGTTAGTCCAAATACGACAATGCGATATCCAGTATATTTGTTCGCGTCTTCGAGACGCATCGATCGACCTATTGTTTATTTTTTATGACCCACCAGTACCGGTTTATGAAGTTCAAATAAATGGTGTATTCTGTTTATATGAGAACAACTTTGCCTCAAATTAGGAATACTACAGTACTGTATTTGACATATTTGTTCGCGTCTTCGAGACGCTTTGATTGTCCAATTGAAGAACCTTTCATTATCTACCATAACCTACCAATATCGTTTTTAAATTTTCAGCAAAATGATTTACCTTGTTTATACGAGGATTTTTTATATTGGGAATATAACAGTACCGTATTTGATGATTGTTTGCGTCTTCGAGACACTGGGATTAATCTATTTAGGAACTTTCGATGACCATTGTTGATTATTCAGTAACGACTTAGAAAGTTTAAAAAAAGTTTCATTCTTTCTATAAAGAAAACTTTTGTTTTAGCTTGGAATATAGGACTACCGTAAATTAAAAACTTGTTGACATTTTGGTGGGCTTTCTTGGTATTAATTTTTTTTTCTTTTGTTAGAGAAAACCCACCCTCTATGAGAAAGCAAAATGTTTATAAAATAAGCGCAAATTAATACACACATGGTGAATGAATCCATAGTACTTCGCAGCAGTATCTTTCTTATCAGTAATTATGAAGTTTCGATGATGAATAATTAGTGTGTACTAGGGTGGTCCACATTTTTTCTCTCTCGAATTTTCATGCATATCGCCACAAAATTTGTTCCAAGCCACAAAAAAAAAGGTTTTGTTTTTAGTTGAAAATAATGACATTAAGAGGTTCCGCAAGCCCCATGAAGTTTAACACGTAATTTCCATAAGAAAAAAAGGCGTTTTTGTAAATTTTTTTTCAGAATCGTCAATATTAGGCGAATCAAGTTGAAACTCAATATTTCTCTTCTGAATTATCTACAGCATATAAATGAATAATTACTTTGTAATATCACCCCCACAAGTCTGTTTTATAAGGTCTCAAAGAAACCCATAAGTGAAAAATTGCGTTTTGCGTGTTTTTGGCGCTAATTATGATTTTTCTACGGTTTTTTGAATGCAAATTGTTTCTAATACATAAAATACTACTTTCTACTGATAACTAGATTTTAAAATGAATTATTTACACAATTTATTATTGTTTTTAGGAATTTTATATGAGAATAGAATTAGAAAGTCGCGGATTTTCCGAATTTTTCATCTTATTGTCAAGTTTTCGGTTAGTGCGTGGCAATAATCATTATCTTTGACAGAAATAATTGTTTAAACAATGTATTAATATTATTAATAATAATATTCTCTTAAAATAATGCTAGAAATTTTATCTTTTTTATTATTTAACTTTTTGTCCACTTTTTACTTAGAGCGAGCTAATAACTAATGCAATTTAACAAACCTAACTTTTTAAACAATGTTTCATTGCTTATAACAATTTTCTTCTATATTAATGGTAGATAGTTGCGGGTTTTTCTGAAATTTTCCACTTTTTGCTAACTTTTCACTCAGTGAGGTAATAATTAATGTCTGGAATTCTAAACGTTGCTTTGGCTTTTCAGTTATGAACAAATAATAAATAAACAATAGAGAGAATCATTTTTCAAACAATCCCTTTCTTTTTTGTGAATATATTTTTCTAAAATAAAACAGATATTTGCAATATCTTTCGAATTTTCTCTATGGATCATAATAAATGTAAATTTTCATTGAAGTAGTTATTAAGAGTCTTTTTGTTCAAATTAATATTAATATTAATATTTATTATTTGTTCCCAACTCAAAATTCTAAGAGAAACTGAATATTTCAGAAAAACACGCAACTTTCTAGTATCACACTAAGTCAAGATAATTATATGCAATGATAAATTATTAAACAATTATTCTCATTGACTTGTATTAATTATTATCTAACTAAGAAAAAAGTGGACAAAAGCTTAAAAATTTTAGAAAAAAGCCGTAACTATCTAGCATCAATATAGGAGAAGATTAATTAAAATAAAAGAAGCAACACTAATTTGTTTAAACAATTTTTTTTAATTTGCCTAATTTTAACCTCGCTCTAACTTGAAAGTTGACAAAAAGTATAAAATTTCAGAAAAAAAGATGCAACTGTTTAGCATTACTATAAAAGAAGATAGTTATAAACAACAATAATTTGTCTGAATGATGAGGTTTGTTAAATTTCGATAATTATGGCCACACAATTATTATTTAAAATAATAATAGATTGTTCAAACAATTATATTTGTCGACTTGAAATAATTATTATCTTACTCTAATTAATAAGTAGACCAAATGTAGAAAAGTTGAGAAAAAACTGCAACTTTCTAGGATTATTCTGAGATAATATTATTATAAACAATAAGATATTGTTTAAACAATTATTTATGTTAAATTTGATTGATTGTTGCCTCGCTTTAACTAAAAAGTTGAAAATAAGTTGAAAAATGCGGAAAAACCGCGACTTTCTAACTCTATTCTAAAAGAAAATTGCTGAAAACAATAATAAATTGTTTAAACAATTTATGTCAACATCTAATGAATAGACAAAGTATTATATTATGTATTGAAAACAATTTTTATTGGAAAAACCGCAAAAAATCATAATTAGCGCCAAGAACTCGAAAAACCCAAAGTTTCCCTTATGGGGTTTTTTGTGACCCTATGAAATAGACTTATGGGGGTGATATTTAAAAAATGATTATTTATTTGTATTCTATAGCTAATTGTGAAGAGAAATGATGAGTTTCAACTCGATTAACCCAATATTGAGATTATATGAATAAAATTTACAAAAACGTCTTTTTCTTATGGGTAAGACGTGTTAAACTTCATGGGGGTTGCGAAACCTGTAAATATTATTTGAAAAAAAAACACATTAATTTTTGTCGTAGATTCGAATAAATTTGGGGGCGATATGCATGAAAATTCAGGACAAAAAAATTGGACCACCCTATTGTCTAGTCTGGTCAGCTTTTTGAAAATTAACATTATAAATAAAAAATATTTGAAATATATCAGGGAATTTTTTGAAATATTCAGTTTTTATTTCTTTTGTTTCTAAACCTTTTTTGTAATTTTTATGTATTTTTTTATTTTTTTTCATTTTGACGACCCTTTTCCAAATGTATTGTTAGCAAGTCTTTTCTCACGACAAACTTTTTTCTTTATTATCCATTAAACATAAAAAGATTTAAAGGACACACCTTCCGGATGCATGAGCAATAAATAAAAGTCGATAATTTCAACAAACATTATAGTGTATCTTTTACAGCCAACAATAATATATTTCCATGACAGCAAAGTTTAATTTTATAGTAACGGCAATAAATTATAAATTGCAATCATTACACAGGATCTGCCCTATTTTTCTGTATCTATTTAGAAAAAAATGCAATTGTTGTCTTGTATTTTTATTTCTTTTTTTTTGTAGTTGCTTGCTCCTAGCGATTAAATTTTTAGTTGAATTTTTTTATTATTTGGTTGAAAATAAAAAAACACAGCCTTTTTGAATTATTTTGTTGAAAATTCGTATTTTGGCCCCAGGCGGAAATATTATATATAGTTTATATATAGTGTGAAGTATTATATATAATATTCATTTGTTTTATATAAAAAATGTATAAAACAAATGAATATTATATATAATACTTCACACTATATATAAACTATATATAATATTTCCGCCTGGGGCGTTGAAAAATTAACAGAATAATTTTTTGATTGAAAATTAAACTATTTTGATAAAAAAAATTAACCTTTCGTTGCAAATCCATATTTTGGTGTTGAAAATTACGTTTACATCTTTCTGGGCTAAAAATTCAACTTTTTTTTTCAAACTCATCTGTTTTTAGTGAAAATTTCATCCTTTTTAGATAAAAATGCAACTGTTTGGTTGAAAATTCTTCTTCTTTGATTGAGAATTCAACTATTATGCTGATTATTGTTGAAGATTCATAATTTTAGTTGAAAATTCATCCCTTTGGTTGAAAATTAGTTCTTTTTTTGGTTGAAAATGAATTTTTTAACCGAAAATTTCACTATTCCAGTTGAAGATTTATCATTTTAGATGAAAATTCATCTTTTTAGTTGAAGGTTGAACTATTTTGTTCAAAGTTGGTCTTTTTTAATTGAAGATTCAAGAACTTCGGTAAAAGTTGAACTACTTTGTTAAACATTTATTTTTTTGGTTGAAGGTATATCACTTTAGTTCCAAATCGAACTATTTTGTAGGAAATTTATCTTTTTAGTTACAAAACTTTTGTTTTTGGTAGAAAACTTAATCTTCTTGATTGCAAATTTCACCTTTTTTGGTTAAAAATAAAACTGTTTTACAGAAAATGCATCTTTCGGCTTTAATGTTTAACAACTTTAATGAACTTTTTTTTTTCTTTCTTGACTGAAAAATCTTTATTTGTTGAAAATTTTTGTTTGGAAAATTCATCATCTTATTTGAAAGTTCATCTCATTGGTTAGAAGTTCAACTATTTTGTTGAAAATTCGTTTATTTTTGTGGAAAATTTGACTTCATGGTGGAAACCTAAATCTCCTTGGTTTGAATATTCCTATTTTTTGGTTACAAATGAAACTGGTTGAAAATAAACTCATGGTTGAAAACTTAATTTTCGCGCTGAAAATTCAACTGTTTTACAGAAAATTATTTTTTTTTCTTTCTTGGCTGAAAGATATTTATTTGTTGAAAATTAGTTTCTTTTTGGTTAGAAAATTCATTATTTTAGTTGAATGCTTATCTCTTTGGTTGTAAGATTGATTATTTTGTTAAAAATTCGTGCTTGTTTAAAATTAATTTTTTTACTGAAAATTTAACTTTTCCATTGTTAGTTGAAAATTCATCTTTCTTAGTTGAAAATTCAACTATTTGTTTGAAAATTTCATTATTTTGTTGAAAATTCAACTGGTTGAAAATTTAACTATCTTGAACATTTTTTTTTTGGTTCAAATATCGATTATGCAATTTTCATTAAGAATTCATTGTTTTGTTGATAATTCAACTTTTTTTGAATGAAAATTTATTTTTTTGTTGAAGATTCATCTTTTAGTGTTTAAAAATTAGCTGTTATCTAAAACTTTCGACTTTTTAGCTAAAAAATTAAACTATGTAGCTGAAAATTTATCTTTGTAGATAAAAAAATCAAGTATTTGGTCAAACCTTCAACTATGTTGTTGAAAATTTTAAGGTCCTTTTGGATTGAAAATTCATATTTTTTTGTTGAAAACTCATCTGCTTTCGAACAAATTCAATCATTAGATTAAAAATGCAACAGCTTTTGTTTGAAGTCTAATCTTTTTTTTTATTTATCTTTGCAGGTTGAAAATTCAGCAATTTGGTTACAAATTCTACTGTTTTTTGGGAATTGAACTATCTCGTCAAAAATTCATCTTTTATGGTAGAAAAGACAGCTTTTTTAAATTGAAATGAATAAATTAAAAATATTAATCTGAAATTGTTCCATTCCGTTTATAAAAGATTCTATGTTAAGAATGTTAAAAGATTAAAATGCTGGTTTTTAAATATTAATGGTCAGGTAAAATGAAAAATTGATCAGGGAAAAATCAGGGTATTTTGAAAATGAAGTTTTTCAGCCACCCTAAATCTTTTTTGTTGCTAAATACTCAATTTACTTACAGTTATTTAAACATAATGATTCATCTTTTAACAAAACGTAATTCTCACTTATAAACATAATTCTTCTTTCTCAAAAATGGTTGTATCGATTAAAAAATAATGGAATAAGTTATTGACTTTAGAAATAATCAAAGCAGAGAAAGGGTTCTAAAAAAATAAGATGCGGAACGAATCCACTTAAAATTAATTAATTTTCCAGCTTTAGTGTTGACATTTAACACCAAAATTTTGACAGTTCACACGTTTTTGTATTATTACTTTGATTTTTTACTATGTAATTAAGGCTATGTAAGTGCCAATGGCTAGCAATATACCTTGTCCCAGTTGCGTAAAGTACATTCTCATGCTGGCGGAAAATGAAAAATAGGTTTATACCTCTTTTATTTATAACCGGCATCGATTTTTTGTTTCTGTACGGTGTGAAATAATCAAGTCGTAAAATCGATTACGTATTTTTATTCCAAAGCATCCAACATAACCGCGTCATCCGCGGATCTTTAGGGTGGCGAAACCGACATTTTTTCTGAATTAATTAAAAATTTGTTCACATTATAACTACATGCTGTCATGTATTTTGAATTATTTGATTATGAAAATTGTTTATATAATTAGCAGTTTTTGTCACTATAAAACCCTGTTCAGGTCCTTATTCATTTTAGTATTCCTTTTTAGGTGATATTTTTAATAAAAAGGAAAACATTTAATTCAGTAAATTGTTCAATTCATTTAATTAAAAACATAATATTTACTGAGTCGTGAAAAGTTGTGTTTATATGTGTGTGTGTATTTTAGAAATAAGGATAATAATTATAAAATAAAAAGTATTAAAGAAACGTGTAAAAAAAGGAAAGGGTTCTAGCTTATCCGCAGCTTCCTATTACCGTCCCAGTCCTTTGCGTTGTTGAAGACGGCTTTGATGTGTGAGAAAACCTCGTCCTCGGAAATTTTGTATCTCATACAAATTACATCTGAAAAAAATGTTGATAAGTTTAGAATGAAAAATAAACTATAATTGATAGAATACAATTGTGTAATAAGAACAATCATAAAAATTAATATAATTCTCTTACCTAAGATGCATGAGCTCATACTACAATCTTTAAACAGTTCCTTATTTGGGACCTTTTTAACTGTAGTAAACTGCAGGCTTAAGTCTCGTGATATATATTTTCTTATTAAATTCGTGATTGTTTTCCGAATATTGTTGTCCTTGTCATAAAACAAGAGCAAGGAAGCTTTCTGTAAATATATTAGTAAGATATTAAAAATTGGTAATAAATTGCAAAGAAAAGTGCAAATGTGAAAAAAATTATTTATAACGAAGGCAAAATTACGAAAACCTTGCAGCACTCTTCATCAGTTTTGAGGATTGTGTCGAAGTTTTTAAAATCTTCTAAATTTTTGAACGGCAAGTCCAAACGATATTAGCAGCAACTGCTTTCATATCTGCTCGCAAGTCCTTCATTTCTCTTATTAGCATCTGAACTGAAAAATAGAGACAAAATCATTTAAAAAATGTAATAGCGATAATTAAACAAGGAAAAGTGGAAAAATATGTTGTTAAGATTTACGAATTTAATTTTCGTATTATAGTAATTATAATAATTATCAAAATAACTCACACATTGTTCAGAGTTTTGAACTGGCATACTCTCTGAAAATTTTTCGTAAACTTGCAATTTCTCCTTCAAGCCTGCGAAAGATTAAGAAAATTATATAGGTTAAATTAAACTTATTTTACAATATATAACATTAAATATTTAAAAATTAAATATAAAAGAATTTACGTTCAATAGCTGCCCTTCCAGCAGAATCTGCCTGAGTTCCTGGTTCTGCTTCATCCTTTTCAATTTCAAATGTGGAGTCAAGGACACTTGAATTCTCTTTAAAAATAGTGCACAAATTGCATAATATGCAAATTTTTTTAAATCAATTTTTTAAGCAATTCGAACATAGAAATTTCGTATTTTTAAACGAAATTATGTTTCGTGATGGACTTCCAAAAACCTCCAAACGATTTCGAAACGGTTGGTAAAGACAAAATTTAAAAATTTTAAATGTGTGGTGCAACTACTTTTTTTTTAAATCGATAAATTTTTGAGTTTTCACTTCGAAATGATAAAATCCAAAACGATTTCCAAACGATTCATCAAGTAATTTATGGAAGATATTACATTTGCAGTGCAAGTGTGAAGATAGCACTGAATTTTTGAAAAATCAATAACTTTTTGGATTTCCACCTCCAAACAATAAAACTTGATTTTCAAACACTTTTAAACGATTTCCAAGCGATTCTGTATAAAAAACCCATAATTTTTTTACATTGTAGTGCTATCTTCACGGAGGCGTTTGGAAGGTATTGGAATCTTATTAACTTCGCTGTTTACTTCAAAAGTAGAAATTCAGTTTATTATTTATATACCTGATGAATCTGCGCTGCTCTGGTTTTCCTCATGTTCATTATTAAAATCGGCATTAAGAGGGTTCTCCTCATTCATCGTCAGCATCTATAATTATATGGTATATATTACATGATACATTTATTTTTTATATTTATCCTGAAATCATAATATCGATCCCAAATAAGATCATTCAACGAAATTATAAATAATTTATTTAAAAAAAAATATAATAACTATAATGCAACTATAACTTTATTGTTTAAAAACAGTCATATAAATGACATCTTTTGCATAATCTAACCTATAACTTACGAAAAGAAAATTTAATGATCCCTAATTTATACCTATATACAAACTGAAGCTTCGGAATGCACGAAAAAAAGTTCATACTGTAACCTGTACAACCATTTATAAAAACGTTTAGAGTGTTAAATATAGTTTATATAAAAAGATGAATAAAAATGTTTTAAATTATTTTGAGGTTCGGTTTCATAGTTTTATACTTATAGGAGATTATGACTAATTTATTGACCTACGTCTTCTTTGCGCATAATGAAAGGAACTACAGCCATAGCTCGATGTTTCCGAACTCTTAACGTACTTTTTGCTTTTGGCATTTTGGAAAATAAAAACTCACTTTCCGTATTTATTTACAGTAGGTTTTATGTTTCAAAAATATAAGTATATGGCTTTTAAAGCATTCTTCTTCAGTTTCGATGTTCTCTTTGATGCATAAATAAATTTTCTGTAGAAAAGGTCAAATAAACAAAAACATAAATTTAAGATTAAATTGGCTACGTTTCAGACGCTATGTGGTCTTTTTCAATCCTGCCACGTCCTACTGTAGATTATTTTAATAGATCAGATTCCATTTTGGAATTCAACTATGTATGCTATTTTCAAATCTCAAATATAATGAGTTCTTTTTAAAACTAAAAATACATTTAACACAAAAATTCAATACTGTACAACGTAGAAAAATCTCTAGAAAAAATATAATGTTTGAAATTCCGAATATTTGGTTCAGGAATTTGACTGATGTTACAACACCCGATGAAGTTGTTAGAATTGTATCTTTAGGCCCGTGTTTTTCTTACAACTCTTAGCAAAAAATTTTGTCCTTCACATGATTTTATAGCTTTAATTGAATTTGGAATTTTTCTCTATATATACAAAATGAACTACATTTTCTCAATTCATCAGATTTAAGCAAACAAAAATGTCAAGACAACTTAGATTTTAGCCCAGCAATACAACTTGTCAAAGAAAATCATGATATAATGTTTCTTAAAGCAGATAAGGGCAACATAACTGTTGCAATGAGTAAAGCTTAATATATTGATCAAATGTTAAATTTACTATCAGATAAAGCTGAATTTAAAGAAGTAAAATTTGAGTATACGGCCTCTATTGAAAAGTCTAATAATATTATTATTAATAGATGGGATAAAAAAGCGTACATATCCTCTGAAGAAGCTAAACAGTAAAAAAATGCCACTACTATACCCCGAGCATATGGACTACCTAAAGAACATAAAAAAAAGAAATCCTTTAAGAATAATAGTGTCTACTATAAACAGTCCTACTTCCAACTTATCTAAGTTTCTTTTCGAGCATTTGAGATTGATAACGGGAAAATCAGAGTATCATGTAAAAGATAGCTGAGATTTTTTCAATTGCCTAAAAAACTTTAAAATGCCAAAACATCACATTCTCGTGTTATTGGATGTTGTTAACTTTTTTCCTACAATTCCTATAAATTTAGCTTTGCAATTTATGAAAAATAGATAGGACTTGATTGCTTCAAATACTAATGGAAGCTCTTGAAATTGACTCTTTATCTTCACTCAGTTTCAAATGTGCCTTTTTATGAAAGGTATGTCGATGATATTTTCATATTCATTCCTAAACAAAAACTACAAGAAGTTTTAGATATTTTTAACAGTTATGACTCAAATCTTAAATTTACATATGAAAAAGAAGTAAACTCCATACTTATTTTTTTCAGATGTTTTGGTCACTAGAACAGATAATGAAACTCTTCTAAAAAATTGATACCACAAAAAAACTTGTTCTGGTGGATATTTGTATGTTTTATCACAACATTCATGACCACAAAAGAAAGGGATGATTTTTGGACTTATAGATAGAGCTATTAAATTATCTGCCTTGCATTTTAGACCACAGAACATCAAATTGTTGCAAAAAATGTTGATTAGTAATGGTTGTCCACTTATTTTGATTAATAGATTAATCCGAGCCAGAATTGACAACATTTATAGTAGCTGAAATATTAAGACTAAAATTCATTAAGGTCATTTTTACACCAACAAAGTCTAATTTCAACTTATTTCCATCTCTTAAGGATAAATGAGATATTTTACATAAAGGAAATATTGTTCACTTTTTCGACTGTTTAAACTGTGACTGTTGTTACACTGGACACACAGGTAGACCATTAAGGAACATCGACGTCATAATTAAAATATAGATAATATTACGGTACATGAAAGACATCGAATTAAGATTGTACATGATTTTGATTTTCAACATCCAAAACTTTTAGCTTGTGAACAAAATTTAAATAAACGTTGACCTATTAAATCTTTCTTCATTAGCAAAGAAAATAAATGTGTTAATCTTAGGTATGAAAATTCCAGACATCCAGATTGTTATAGTTTATTATTTAAAAAGTAATTTTAATTGACTATTTTATTTATTATGGTATTCTGATTTGAGCTTTTCATGATTAATATCCATATTCAATGCTTTTAAGGATGTACTAATTGACCTCTAATGGGTGACTTTGTGAACACGCATTTCTATTTTTCAAAAATGTTGTGCAAATTTATCAAAAATGTGAATTTTATTAAAAATATTTAATCTTTTTTTGGTTTATCTGAAATCGCAACCATGTGTAGTTAGAATCTCATCTATGCAATTTTGTAACTTAACCTCACCTTACCAAATTTCTTTTGACATGATTTTGAATTGCTTTATTTTCTCAGTGATACTAATGGTTACTATTGCTAACATTAATATACAAATTATAATTATATTCATTTTTGTATTAAATATTTGAAAAATAAGTCACCATGTTGAGAGGAATGATCCAATAAGTTCCGATTTAACTAAATCCACAGCTCTTTCAATTGTCATTTCAACTAATGTCAGGTAATGATTTTAATATTTTAAATGTTATACTTATGTTTTACTACTGTTAGATCATTTTTAAACTACTTATTTTTGTTGTTATGATTATTTATTAAATGTTCTGAAACTTATATTTCTGTTATTATCATTACGTTTTATATAAAGTATGTATTTATTTTAATTAATTTTCTATAATAAATTTACTGCAGGCTCGAAAAGGGACCACATAGCGTTCGAAACGTAACCGATTCAAACTTCAATCTATATTGTTGTTTATTTGACCTTTGCAACCGAAAAATTATTTATGCAATAAGGCTGTTTAGAAATTACTGGAAATTAAAAATGAAAATTTTGGAATACATTTTGATTTCAATTTTGAAATATACTTTGATGCTCGTCTTTTTTTCGATGATGTTCCACCATCAGGAACCTCTGAAGAAAGAAGATGTATTTTCCATTTCCGAGATGTTCCGAAAATATTGTTCGAAATCTTGCGGTATTTCACACGAGCCATTTGACAGAACAATACAATACAAAATTTATTTTCAAACCGATCGGAATGTATCAAAAAATTTTGAAATTCTCGTATCGTCGTGCACTATTATCTCTGAGCATACAATTTTCCCAGGTCACTTCTCTGGATCCGCGCCTGTAGAGTGTAAAACATTCTTGTCGAGTTAAAAACTCAGCTACTTGTTTCCGCGGGCATAAACTTTTCAGTTGGATGTTATTATCAGTCTGGGGTCCCTTTCTAAAAATAATTGGTGTTCTGAAAATCGCATTGTCATATAACGACCCATTCTACACTATTGAATACTTGCGCAACTCTTATGTTTCGAGTTGTGCGTTTTTCCTCTGCCAGAATCAAAAAATCAAATAACAAACTTGTTTTCTATGTTTTATTTATTTTGAATATTTTTTATTCGACTTCTGCGACTCAAATTTTATGCGCGATCTGAGAAGGAAGTTGGAGGTTCCGCCCAATGAGAGTATAGATGCATTTTACATAAGCATAGCGAGATTATACATTTGATCGAATTAGTGCTGCTTTCCCATACTTATTGATGAGAGAGATCGAGCTTGTTTCTGATCAAACGTATTGCATAATAAATGCGATTTTTTTTTAGTCTGCATAGACTGAATAGATTTCAGCTACTCAAAGATATTGTTATTTGTTTTTTATGTGTAAATTATGTTTAATTTCACAATAGGAGTGAAATATCAATTTGGATTCGTGAATTTTAAGTCTCATAAATTAGAATTTTATATCATCGCGTCTAAAATTCAATAGCTTTTGTTAGGTATGTGATTATTAAAGGGTGTCTACTAGGGTGGTCCACATTTTGTTTCGAATTTTCATGCATATCGCTCCCAAATATGTTCGAATCCAAAAAAATCGTTTTCCTGTTTAAAAAATGATATTTAGAGGTTTCCGCAAGCCCTATGAACTTAAAGACCTATTTCCCGTAAGAAAAAAAGACAGTTTTGTAAATTTTATTCAGAATCGTCAATATTAGGTGAATCGAGTTGAAACTCAACATTTCTCTGCACAATCAGCTATAGAATACAAATGAATTTTTTTTTTTTAATATCACCCCCATAAATTGATTCGCTTTAAATAATGTTAGAAAGTTGCTGTTTTTTCGTCTACTTTTCGTCTACTTTCCACTTAGAGTGAGATAATAATTAATTAATTATTGAAGGAAGATTCACGTTTAATATGATCCATATAAAAATTTGAAGAAGATTTCAAACATCTGTCTTATTTCAGAAATATATATACACAAAAAAGAAAGAGATTGTTAACAAAATGATTCTCTGTATTGATTATTCGTTCATAACCAAAAAGTCAAAACAAAATAAAAAATTTCAGAAGAAACGGCATTTTTTCTAGAAATTTTCTAAGAGAAAACAATACTAAATAAAATAATAAACAATAATAAATTGTTTGAACAATTGTCTGTTAACTTGCATTAATTATTACGTCACTAAGTGAAAAGTTGACGAAAAGAGGAACATTTGATAGGAACAACAAGCAGATAGTTATAAACAATGGTCGTTTATTTAAAGAATTATGTTTATTAAATTTTATTAACTGTTATCTCACTCTAAATGAAAAGCGGACAAAAAGTAAATATTGATAAATTGTTTAAACAATTATTTTTGTTAAATTGAATTGATTATTGCCTCGCTTTAACTGGAAAGTTGATAAACCAGATATTTTTAATTTGTAAATACTAATAGCTTGTATGATATTTAAATTGTGATGACGCTTTAAATTTAGAAGTACGCAACATAAAGTATACTTAAAAATGTTACACCTGAAATTAAAAATTGAAATTTCAAAGTTTTGTAAAAGTTTTTATAAACGAGAAATATTGAAACGTATATTGATGTATATCCCAATTTTTTGCAAAAAAAATGGATTTACCACGTTTTGGTCGCTTACTCCTCAAATTAAGTTAACCACACATTTATCTATATTTAATTAAGGTCTTTTTGAATTTAAGAAAAAGTATAGTTAAATTTTGAAATTCAGATATTGACTTTCTTAAATCCAGACACAATTTTGCTGAGTTATTTTTTTACTTTGCATTCAGAAATGAACTTAATTTAGTAGAAATTTGTGAGAATTTAAGGACGTCAAATATCTGAATTTCAGAATTTAATCATACGTGATCTGAAATTCAGATCAAAAAGTCTGGGTTGTAAAAATATTCCAAAATTGAAGATATGTTTTTAGAAACTCGATTAATTTTATTAGAATCAAAAAAGTTTTCGTATTTAAAGAGATTTCGAGTTTAGTTTTTATTTTTGCGAAAAACTGGAAATTCATTTTTTAATCGCTATCCAAAGACGATTTTGCAAATCCATGAAATTTTAATTTCAAAATTCTCGCTCGAATTTCTCGGAATTGGCGCATTTTTTTACACCAAATTTTGGGAATTGTACACGCGCACAGTGGGACAAAAAAAACGTCCGTGGACAAATTTTTTTTCAGGAGACACTTATTATCCGATTTCAACTTTTTTTTTAATGAAAGCTAATAAAATTTTGAATCGAACGGTCACGACCGATTTTCAAATTTTTTTTTGTTTTGTTTATTTAATAACAAAAGTAAAAAAAAAATTCACTTTTGAAGTATACCGGTTTAAAAAAAATGCTTTGATTCAATCAAAAATACCTAGAAAACTGGAAGCAACTATCCAAAAAAGATGTCCGATAGCAATGCAAATGTTAAAACATTTATTGAATATGTTATAAACAAATAAGTGAATGAAAATGGTTTCGTGGAGATTGGCGGCGATTCGTCACTTGATTCGCACTAAATTTGAACAATTTATGGACAAAAAGAGTTTTTTAGTTGAATTAATGAAAGTTAATAAATAATTTGTTATTTTAAAAGCAATTTTTATAAACAAATATCCATATCAGGTATTTTTGATGGAATAAATAAAGTTTTTTCTATGGAATCGATCATATATTACTTGGAAATAACACCTAAGTATCATATTTGGTCACCAAATAAAATTTGATAATTGTTTAAACTACCTTAATTAACAAATGCACTACTTGGCTTTTTTTGGAGGTAAAAACTTGATTTTTTCGAAGCAATGAACTGTAAATAACTAACTTCTAAATTTTTGAGAACATCTAGATGACAGTAAACAATTTATTATTGTAAACAACAATTGTTTAAACAAATTTTTATCATTTTATGTATTTATAAATAAAATACCGCTTTTTTCACGGACTTAACAGCCAGTTATTTAGCAATGATTTTTTGCTATGAATCGATAACATTTGATAATTGTTTAAGCAAACAATTATCACATGCAGTTTCGACGATATCAGTAAAACAGAAAGTGTTTTTCTTAGAATCAGTTTGATTTCATAATAATATCCCCACCTGTGAAATACTTGTGAAAATCTTATATTATATACCATGTATGGCTACATTAATTAAATTGTTAATCAAAATAAAAATAGTGGATCGTTATCGAATTATCAAAAAAAGTTAAAAAAATGTGTTATTAACAGTTGATTACACAAAAAAACAAGTTTAAATGCTGAAAAAAGTCAAATAATGCATTTGTTAATTAAGCTTGGTTAAACAATTATCAAATGTTATCGATTCATAGCAAAAAATCATTGCTAAATAACTGGCTGTTAATTCCATGAGAAAAGGGGTATTTTATTTATAAATACATAAAATGATAAAAATTTATTTAACCAACTGTTGTTTACAATAATAAATTGTTCACTGTCATCAAAATGTTCGTAAAAATTTAGAAGTTAGTTATTTACAGTTCATTGCATCGAAAAAATCAAGTTTGTACCTCCAAAAATAGCCAAATAGTGCATTTGTTAATTAAGGTAGTTCAAACAATTATTAACTTTTATTTGGTAACCAAATATGATACTTAGATTTTATTTTCAAGTAATATATGATCGATTCCATAGAAAAAACTTGATTTATTCCATAAAAAATACCTGATATGGATATTTGTTTATAAAAATTGCTTTTAAAATAACAAATTATTTATTAAATTTTACTGATTCAAATAAAAAACTCTTTTTGTCCATAAATTGTTCAACTTTAGTGCGAATCAAGTGACGAATCGCCGCCAATCACCACGAAACCATTTTCATTCACTTATTTGTTTATAACAAATTCAATAAATTTGTTAACATTTGCATTGTCATTGGTTTTTTTTTTGATAGTTTCTCTCAGTTTTCTAGGTATTTTTGATTGAATCAAAACATTTTTTAAAAACCGGTATACTTCAAAAGTCGAATTTTTTAAAAATTTTTGTTATTGAATAAACAAAAAAATAAACAAAAATTTGAAAATCGGCCATGACAGTTCGATGCGAAATTTTATTAGCTTTTATTTCAAAAAAAATAAGGCCTAGGAAGTTGATATTTTTGTTTTACCTTTAAAAAGTCATGCACTGCCACCTTTCATTTATAGATTGCTGTCCCAAATTTTTAAATCCATGATCATAAACGGTATAATCCATTTTTCTCAATGTAAATTATAAAATAAAAAATTTTGAGTTTTTAAGAGCGAAAAATTGTAAATAGCAGACATACCTAAAAAAAGAACTGGCTGAGCTGCGGATCGCTATAAAAATTGCAATTTTCTGTTTAAACAAAAAATAAATCACGAGGTATTGAGTTGCTTAATCGGAAGAAAAAGGGTTTAATCAGAAAGAATTAACGGATTCCGAGTAAATCATTCAAGAATTTGGAGGTTAAAATTTAATGGGTTTTGAAAATCGTCTTTGGATAACAATTAAAAATCTAATTTCCAATTTAAAAAAATAAAATAGAAAATCACTCCCGAGATATGGGGGTGCTGAATTTCAACCGAAAAAAAAACGAATTTTAATGAAAATAGTTAAATTTTCAACTAACTAGTTGAATGAGTTTTGAAACCAAACATACGAATTTCCAACCAAAAAGATGAATTTTCTACCCAAAAAGTCGAATTTTCAAAAAAAAAAAAAATGAATTTTCAAGAAAATAGTTGAACTTTCAACTAAAAAAGACGCATTTTCAACTAAAAATAGAAAAGGTCAATTTTCAGTTAAAAAATTCAATTGAAAAAAGTCAATAAAACAGGTAAACTTTTGACCATAGAGATGAACCTTGAAAAACTAATTTTCGACCAAAGTTACATTTTCGGTTAAAAAATTAATTTTCAACAAAAATTTATTTCAACAAAGTAGTTAAACTTTTAACAAAACAGTTGAATTTTCAACTAAAAAAACGACTTCTCAACACAATTGGTGAATTTTCACGCAAATAATAAATTTTTTAACTAAAAATATAAAAATAAGAAAAGTATATATTTTTTTTATAAATAATGGATTATATCTTCAAGAAATATTGTTTCTGATGAAAAGGAAAGAAATTGAGTGAAAAAAGTTAATAAAATTGGGCGTTTTCTTTGACAAATAAAGTATTTTATTATTTTACTGTATTAAAAAACTTTTAGGAAGAGGAATATTGACGACCCTGAATTTAGCTATAGATATAGATTTGAAAATTGGGGAATTTATTTAAAAAAAAGTAATTATCCTATCAAAAAACTAAAGACATATCTGGATTCGCCTCAGCCATATCTCTAGGAGTTTTTCGAATTATGCAAAAAAAATGATTTTTAAACAATTTAATTGTTATAAACAATTCGGAATTCAATATAAACAAATGTATCACTCTGAAACTAGATTCAAGCACATTTCTAGATACATCAATGAAATATCCCCAGGAGTATTTTCAATCATCGCCAAAAAATGATTATTTAAACAAATACAATGTTTATAAAAAAATCACGTTTTTCATTGTTTAATGTACACTAACTTCAACTAACACTAAATAAACACAAAGTGAATAAATATAACACCCTTTTCAAGTCTAACAAACCGCTCGTAGAGAATAATTCATTAATTAAACATTGTTTTTACCCCCTCCACTCTCACTATGAAAATCCTTTGAATATGTATTGTATATAGATTTGAAAATTGGGGAATTTATTTACAAAAAAGTAATTGTCCTATCAAAAAACTAAAGACATATCTGGATTCGCCTCAGCCATATCTCTAGGAGTTTTTCGAATTATGCAAAAAAAAAGATTATTTAAACAATATAATTGTTTAAATAATCTTTTT